>JAECUM010005123.1:0-80203 GCA_016617855.1 Megalonaias nervosa | reverse complement strand
CTATTAAGCAATGCAAAATCTTTCCAAAAGGACTCTAAGTATCCTCTGAACTATAGAACTATTAAGCAATGCAAAATCTTTCCAAAAGGACTCTAAGTATCCTCTGAACTATAGAACTATTAAGCAATGCAAAATCTTTCCAAAAGGACTCTAAGTATCCTCTGAACTATAGAACTATTAAGCAATGCAAAATCTTTCCAAAAGGACTCTAAGTATCCTCTGAACTATAGAAGCATACTATCCTAAAGAATATGCCGCCATTTTGAAAACAGCGTCAGATTGGATGAGCACGACACACAGACAGAAACACTTAGATACTCTGGTTTTGTATGAATTGACATGAACTGCTTGGTTATTTTGGACTATACTTGTTGTTGCTCCAATAACAACTATGGTATCACTTCGTAGCCACGACCTAGTATATAGACAGATAGACGGTAAACATTAGAAATTATGTTAGCATTTGATATGCTGCGTATTTTATTTAATAAAATCAAAACGGGTTTGTCTGCTGAACCCAGTGTACTTTTATTATTCAGCACACGTATTTGTAAATCTGCTGCACTGCGAACCAAGTATGCACTGCCATCCAAGTATGCAAGAGTTTAATTTGTAGGAGCATTTCATCTTTTCTCTTGATGGCTGAAGCTTATTTTAATGGCAGTTTGTGGTATGAGGAATGCATTGCCTTTTATAAAGCTAATTCTTTCACAGCATATTCTAAGAAGCATTGGTAACGTTATGTGAGAAACAATTGCACTGAATGTTATTATTGTACTTTCTGAAACGAGAAAGGAGTTTTAAAATAAAGAACATATAGTCAAAATATGTAATGTATGTTTTTCTGCATCGTTCCACAAGTACAACATTATTTATATGTTATTACAATTTTGAACAAATATCTGCCAGAGTGATAGTCGCAGTAGATTCGAAATAACCATTGCAAATTAATATTTTTTCCAAGTGAATTTGGGCCGAAATTTAACAAGTCTAAAACCAAACGCTAAGATTATGATAATCTTTGGAATCAGAAAAATAAATAAAGTTGTGCATGGAAAAGAATGGTTATTTTTAATTTTAAAAAATATTTCAGGTTTCAATATTTTTAATGTTACATTGCGTTGCGTAAACTATTATTTTAAATACCTATTAACAAACCAAACATACATTCATATTTTGAAGTACGAGGACCTATTTCTTTGACAAAATAAAAGCTAATTAAAATGACAGATTCTGTTACTTGCTGCGTATTGTGACACTTAGAAAGTTAAAGGGATATAATTAAAGATTATAGTTTTTTCGTGAGCACCAGTGGCTATCCTTGTAGTTTGCTCGGGTCGACCAAACTAAAACGCTTCCGGGTCTGTGCCAAGCTAAGCGGTTAATGTCTAAATGTAGAAGTTATATTTTGGCTATGCCTTTGGTAGCAAAATATTCTTGTACTGAATTGATGTTTACTGTGCATAACTGGGAAGGAATTATTTAATATTTTGAAGTGCCTTTTTTTCTCAGAACTGCAATTTAAATTGTGACAATGAAAACTCTGTTAAAAGAAAAACAACACAGATTGCACGTGAGAGTTTGGCATCCTCAGTAAAACCGGGAAGTCTGTGGTAACAGCTGGTTGTTGAATTTCGTTTATCGATATGATAGACAAAAATATGTAAGAATTAAACAAACCAGAATACAAATTTCATGGCTACATTCAAGTAAGAAAAATGGAAATGGAAAATAAAATATCTTTACTTAATGAGGACAGTTTTAATATAAGCTGTTTGATTTAATTTGCAAAACGTTTATCATTCCGCTAAATCATGAATGAAGATACCTTAAGTGATATTCAAATACTTGGTCGCTTATGGGTCAACATTACAAGAATAAAGAAATGTTGAAAATATTCTGACCAATTTTCAGAACTTTGTAACAGACAGTATTTTGTTAACACGATTCACGGTTATGAAAAAGATAAACAAATTCCCTAGGATAAGGAAGTTGACAACGTTATTAAATAGAATGTATGGAAGGATTGTGACGAAGATATTTCTACAGTCAAATGTGTTAATGTGATTTCCTGTTTGGGATGTTTAAATGACATTTTGTAGTGGAAGTTGTGGAAAAAGAACTTAATGCCAACGTGTGGAAAAAGTCCAGTTTTGAAACGTCGAGGATAAAGAAATAGACAACGTTATTAAATATTATGCATGGAAGGACTGTGGTGAAAATATTTCTATAGAGAAATATGTTAATGCGATTTCCTGTTTTGGATGATTAAATGACATTTTGCAGTGGAAGCTGTGGAAAGAGAACGTAGTGCCTACGTGTGGCAAAATTCCAGTATTGAAACGAATATAAACAATGTGTATCATGAAATAAACAATTATTTATATTGATAACAAAGGTTGTATCAGCTGCTACAGTTTTAAGATAGGCGAGGAACCATTAATTTTGCTCAATGGTTAACTAACAGCTCCAATACAAGATGCAAATAAAAAGAACTAATACCAGGATAAGTAAAATAGCATGTTGAGTACGAAAAGAATTACCATGCCCAGGTATTAGCAAAGTGCAGCTTATTACACTGAAAATGCTTCCTTCTAACAATGCTGTTGACTTTCACCTTTTAACCATTTGCTAAAGCCAGATCACCATTTGATACTGCCATGCCTGATGCAATGTATATAGCTGCTACTGTTACACCCTTTACCATAAATTATTGTATCAGCCAGTCACCAAACTGTAATTTTCTCTAACGTTTTGGTTAATTCTTTCAATATTTTATATGAACTCTCTCGCCAACTGCGGTTTATGCACAACAAAATAATACTGCATTGTACGAGAAATGATTTAATACATGCATTGTAAGAAATAAAGGATACATGAATATATGCATTCATCTCTCTCCCTTTCTCTCAAACATGCCACTATTCATTATTGCTAATATTCTACAACATCAAACTCATAACTAAAATAACATCAATACTTAATTTAAATATTTTAAAAATATTTGGCTCTCTCTGTGGGGGCTACTCATGGGCTAGAATCTGAATGTAAAAGACTGATTCCCAATCAGTGCTAGGCTGATCCCAGCATTACTGTGTATTCTGGGCTGATCCCAGCTCAAGTAGAATTGGTGCTAGGCAGAATCCCAGCTCAATGTAAAAGACTGATTTCCAATTGGTGCTAGGCTGATCCCAGCATTACAGTGTATTCTGGGCTGATCCCAGATCAAGTAGAATTGGTGCTAGGCTGATCCCAGCTCAAGTAAAATATGTGCTAGGCTGATCCCAGCATTCCAGTGTATTCTGGGCTGATCCCAGCTTAAGTAGATTACGTGCTAGGCTGATCCCAGCATGCTAATGTATTCTGGGCTGATCCCATCTTAACCAAGTCTATGCTAGGCTGATCCCCGCATAAGAATGTATTCTGGGTTGATCCCAGATTCGTGGAATAGAGCTAGGCTGATCCCAGCATGAAGCAAATATTCTTATATTTTTCCTATTTATAACTGTAAAAAGAAATGTATTTAATGGGCATGACCTTTACGTTATTAGTATAGCTTATGAGTATCCGATTGGGGAAAAATGCCAAATTGAATTTGATATTAAAATTTCAAATGAGAGCCCCAAAGAGGATGCCAGTTTGTAATGTGAAAATCCATTTGGAAGGGCTGGTGTCCAAAGCACATGATACTAAATGTATGTACACAACTGTTGCTGAGGAGATAGGAGACGGTTAGGGTGAAATCTGATGTAGCGCGCATAGCATGACGGAACCATCATTCTACAGTCCTAATTAGATGGTCCTACACACCAACTGCAGGTGCAGTCGCAGAATTGTCACAGTTCACCAAATTCTTTTTCTTGGGCCACTGATTTCTCCAATAACACCATCAGCCCAGCACACGTGTCAAAATGGCACACAATATCCATAAATGTTTGTATTCCATGCCAATGAACGACAGCGGAAGAATGATGTGTCGTAAGATGGTCACGCCTTCAATGAATTCCAAACGAAGTGCTCTCCAATAAACCTATATGAAGAGCAGTGCCCTATGATGTGGACGGCTGTATCATGTCTTGCATGAACCCCTATGAAGTGAAGTGCTCCCCAATGAACCCATATGAAGTGCAGTGTCCATAAGATGAGGCCATCGGTATCAGTCTGTGTATCCACAATACCTGAAAGAAGAAAATTGAAAAGCAGAGCCAGGGAGTAGAAAGTGCTATGGTGATGTGCAAAACGTCCTGTAGTCGGCACAAAATTACAAACTTGAAATTTTATCGCTCAGGCCGATATATTTCCAAAAGGGATAGGACTGGCACCTCACCAAGACTCGAACAGTACTGTCTGATAGACAATGCTTAGCACCCTGATGCTGCACTAATTCCTGAATAAACGAGGATGAGAACCACATAGCACGAGTGACGTGCGCCTAGTTATGGGAAAATCCCCCCCCCTCAAGATGTAAGAAAGAGTGGCCCCAATGCCACCCCAGTAGTTATAAATAGTGACGCGGCGCATGGACAGGGCACTGGTCTTGTAATTTATTTATTTTTTTGTGGGGGGAGCATGACACTTAGGCAAAAGGGGTACCGTTAGAGTGTTTGTATAATGTGTAAACTCGACAACTAAACCAGCAGCATTGATTGATCCCATATTCAAGTAACTCTATGCTAGGCTGGTCGCAGCATTATGGTGTGTTCTGGGCTGATCCCAGCTAAAAGATATTTGGTACTAGGCTGATCCCAGCATTAAAGTGCATTCTGGGCTGATCCCAGCTTAAGTAGACTATGTGCTAGGCTGAATCCCAGCTTGCTAATGTATTATGGGCTGATCCCATCTTAACCAAATATATGCTAGGCTGATTCCGGCATAGAATGTATTCTGGGCTGATCCAAGATTTGTGGACTAGAGCTATAATGTGCTATGCTGAATCCCAGCTTGCCAATCATTCTGGGCTGATCCCAGCTTAAGTAGACTGCGCTAGGTTGAATCCCAGCTTGCTAATGTATTATGGGCTGATCCCATCTTAACTAAATCTATGCTAGGTTGATTTCCGCTTAGAATGTAATCTTGGCTGATCCCAGATTTGTGGACTAGAGCTATGTGCCAGGCTGAATCCCAGCTTGCTAATGTATTAATGGCTGATCCCATCTTAACTAAATCTATTATAGGCTGATTCCCGCATAGAATATATTCTGGGCTGATCCCAGATTCGTGGACTAGAGCTAAGCAGATCCCCCGCATAAAGGAAATATTCTTATTACTTTTCCTATTTAAAACTGTAAATGCTACGGTGTATTCTGAGCTGATCCCAGCTAAAAGATAATTGGTGCTAGGCTGACCCCAGCATTAAAGTGCATTCTGGGCTGATTCCAGCCTAAGTAGACTATGTGCTAGGCTGAATCCCAGCTTGTTAATGTATTATGGGCTGATCCCATCTTAACCAAATGTATGCTTGGCTGATTCCCGCATAGAATGTATTCTGGGCTGATCCAAGATTTGTGGACTAGAGCTATAATGTGCTAGACTGAATCCCAGCTTGCCAATCATTCTGGGTTGATCCCAGCTTAAGTAGACTGTGCTAAGCTGAATCCCAGCTTGCTAATGCATTATGGGCTGATCCCATCTTAACTAAATCTATGCTAGGTTGATTTCCGCTTATAATGTAATCTTGGCTGATCCCAGATTTGTGGACTAGAGCTATGTGCCAGGCTGAATCCCAGCTTGCTAATGTATTAATGGCTGATCCCATCTTAACTAAATCTATGCTAGGCTGATTCCCGTATAGAATGTATTCTGGGCTGATCCCAGATTCGTGGACTAGAGCTAGGCAGATCCCCCGCATAAAGGAAATATTCTTATTACTTTTCCTATTTAAAACTGTAAATGTTATGGTGTATTCTGGGCTGATCCCAGCTAAAGATAATTGGTGCTAGGCTGACCCCAGCATTAAAGTGCATTCTGGGCTGATCCCAGCTTAAGTAGACTATGTGCTAGGCTGAATCCCAGCTTGCTAATGTATTATGGGCTGATCCCCTCTTAACTAAATCTATGCTAGGCTGATTCCCGCATAGAATGTATTCTGGGCTGATCCCAGATTGCGCAGTATTTTTCAAAAAGATGTGAAACGAAAATTGCAATGTGGAACATGGGAAGAAAAAAAATACAGTGTTGTGGAGTTTTAAAGTGACTGAGAAAATTGATGTAGTGTTTTCAACTGCCCCTGTAAGCTTCCATGGAACATGGAGAAAGAGCCCTTTTTACCAAAAATGGACAATTTATTACTCCCAGTCGTAACTGTCCTAAGTTCCGGGAAGTGTACTGGAATTTCCTCTGCATAAGGTGAGAGCTGCACTGTCTCCAGGAATGACAAGGGTTCTGCCTCGTATATTGCGATCGTCACTGAAGGGATGGAACTTGTCTTCCCCCGGGTTGCATTGTTGTCCATGACGGGAACCTCCGTAGGCAATGATTCTACATGCCCTAAGGAATAGTGTGTCAGCTTGGTCCGAGCTTCCTTCGTGCCACTATCCCTAGAGTCAGTCAAGGAGCGAAACACTTTCAGATAATGTGCCAGAGTATTTTGCAAATCTAACACCATCGTCGACATTTGGGTCACTGTCGAAATAATAGAATGTGTTGAAGGCACTTCCAGTTGCGCATGGGCCGAAAAGATACTTCCCGATAAGATCACTAGCAGACGCTATTCTGCCCACTTTACCTGGACGACGGGAAACCCAGTAGTTTCCCCCATGTGCGATCACCAAATTTTCCATTGTCTCTACCTTTGAAAAGCCAGAGAAGTGAAACTCTACATTCATTGTCTGTACATTTGAAAAACCAGAGAAGTGACTGATCACATGGTACTCTATATGATCCTGCAATGTTACATAAGATTATCTAATTTGGTTGGCTCTTTGAATTCTGCCGCCAATGCCAACCAATTGGAATAGTTCTGCTCATGCCCCCCCCCTCCACAAGCCCCATGAAACAGCAAGAGGCTAATAACAGTCTCTTGCATAATTCCCAGGTCTGCCTCTCAGTTTGAAGGTACATGTACATCACCCCTATCCAAGTGTTACCCACTGACTAAGCCTTATAATTTGACATTGCATCATCTTACCACACCACCAGTGGCAGTTCTTCCCTCAATGGTCTTTATCAGACAAACCCCATTGCAACACTGGCAATGTGTACCTACAATAACTCAAGATCTTCAAGTTGTGCATAAACTAAAATTTAATAAATTATCACTATATGTACAGTGATTGTGATCTTTTACTTTTAGCACTATCTATCTGTCATTGCAATATAGCTGTAATGCTAGAATTCTACCATCTTAGTTTGCACTTTGAAAGATGAGTAATGAAGTATGTAAGTTGATTTCATTCATGAGTTCCAAGATTGATGTACTAAATCAGATCAAAATAACATCGCGTGATCCAACAAGGACGTTGGTACAGATTGTCCTAGTTAACTCCTGATTGGTTAGATTGAAACATTGAAACAGCTGATTTTGTTTCACTGAATTTGAGTATTTTTAAATACTAAATGATTCATTTAAAGCTTCGTATTATATAACTCATTAACAACTGTCAGTTGTTTTTATTCTTTCATTTTGTAGTTAAGGAAAACAAATTTATATTTTAAATTGTACAAAACTTGTTCTTCGTCGTTATTTTAGTTACGTGGTTTAAGCCCCCTACGCCGTAAAACTGATTTACAGCGACCATTTTAATACATGATCAAATAGTAACTTCAGTAACTGATTAGCTAAACAACATTGACGACATGACAATCGAAGTAATAAGTGACAAAGCAATCTAACGCTACGAGTACAATGTGAACAAAGAAAAGCAAAAGAATAAATAATCAAGAACATTACAAAGAATGCATACGGTCAAAACACAGAGGAATAGAAATGAAAACGTATTTGTAACATAAGATGAAACTGAAATAAAAAGGTATATGCATTACTCTGAAAGAGCAATTCCACTTCTTGACTAGGATGCGCTTTGGCAAAAGAAAAACAACAGAGGATACAAATTAAACCGTAAAAAGAGACTTTAAATATTGACAATTTAAAGTAAACCTTTACAAAATGAAAGTTATTTTACAATAGGCAGTTTCCCTGAGAAAGCAATATATTCCAATTGAATTGCAAAGAAATCTTTTGTTGTTGAGTACTACACAATATTTCCGATAAATTATAAACGATATTTTCTACTACATAAACGATATTAATAAGACAATGACTGTTTTAAATGTCTGATGGGTTTTCTAACCTTAAAATGCCAATCAATGCAGTGACAGATGTAAAGATTGCAAACGGTACAAACAAAGAAAGTATCGATGTTGATTGTTTGAAACTAGCTAACAAGTTGGAAATATCTACAAGTAATAATTATACTGTGTAAATCAACAATTATAGTGCTACATGTTACGAATGCAACGTTAGATAATTATGATATATATTGAAGCTGATACAGTTGGAGAATTGTATAACTCAAAATTCTCTATATTTCTCTCGGTCAGATCAATAGCACCAACAATTACTCTATTCGTATTTGGTCTGACTAAAATCTAACTAAAAACAATGATATTAACCATTTTGCCACTAGTCTATACAGTTTGAGGTCTTGTTTTGTGGCCAAAATTTCTATACTTAGCTTGCCCCTCCTGAGTGGATGTTTTGCTGTGTCTAATCATTAACTCTAATTGAGCTTTAAATTACATTGTTACATTTTTCCAATTATGACTTTCTTCGAACATGTCTCAGTGTCATTGAAAGATTCATGCTATTCCTTTACAGATGTATTTTCTTGTCAAAAGCAGATGTATTGGGGCTTTTAGTAGAAACTAGCTTCTTTTACCCTTTAAATATGGTTTTTTGAATGTATGATGTAACAAGGAGAAGTGAATTCAAATACATTTCCAAAATGCATCCTTTTGCATTGATTAGTCTTACTCAGTCTTAATTATAAAATAATTGGGTCTGCTCAAACATCCTTAAAATTTTAAAATAGTTTTAAAACAAATAGTGCAAACAAGTATTGTCAGCTACTTTTTCTCCAGGTATATTTTCTTTCTCCATTATATATAGCCGGTATACGAGACACATATTCTCTCTCAACAGTTGCTACTTTTATAGGCATACTTTTTTACGATGTTCACGAACAAATCAACCGATCATAGTTGCGTCTTTTTAGAAGAGATCTGAAACCGAAAATTTAATATTCCAGTAGATAGTTTGAAGCTTCTAATTTTCTTTCGAAACAAAATTTTTGTATTCCTCAAAGTAATTTATTTTAAAACTAATACAATAGACCTGAGACCCACAAGGGTTATATAACTCAGTTTAAATATACAATCAGATATGAAATGATGGTGCACTGAAGATAAATACCGTTTTGTGCATTCAGACAGGCTCCGAAAAAACCTCTGGTTGGACATATCCGATGCATGTTCATATTAAAACTCTGCTCCACACATTGCTGAAATAGTAGACATTTAGTAATTGTAATGTACTTTTCCAAGTGAACATATCAGACTCCTTATAAATTATCGTCATTAAACGATTATGTTGAATTCATTTAAAGCAGACTTTTCCCGACAATATTACTTTCAATACATAATAGTATGTGCTCTAATACTCAAATAACTAAGATATAACCATGAACCGACCACACCCAAGATGAACGCAGTTTCTTCATTGCTCTAATATCCCTTTTATTTAAACAAATACCCTTTAATTGTTTTGTTCTACTAGTGCAGAGATAACAAATCTGCTCAACGTCTTTAAGCAAGGAATTATTTCCCTAAATATATATCGATTGGTTATTTTTGTATGTATGATTTGAAACTTGAAAGATGCCTCCTTTTCAGACTGATCAGACAAATGTCTTCTGAAAAGCAGTACATGCTTGTTGCAGCCATTGATATCGGCACTACTTACTCTGGATATGCCTATTCTTTCCGCGATGAGTTCATGAAAGATCCGTTACTGATTTATGCCAACAACTGGAATGCTGGTTCACGTGGTTTGATCTCATTGAAGACGCCATCATGTGTTCTATTTGAGCCAAGCAAAACGTTTCACTCTTTGGGCTATGAGTCAGAGGATAAATATGCGGAGCTTGCTTTGGAGAATAAACACCAAGACTGGTTCTTCTTCCAGAGGTTTAAAATGGTTTTGTATGAAAGTAAGGTTAGTAGTCGACCTTAATTTAACTGTCTCTGCTACTTTTATAGATAACTTGAAATATGATTTTAAACTTCTTTCCTTATCATGATACTCGTTCTTTGTCTTAAACGTGAACAGAAGCAGAGAAAATGGACTTAAACGGGAAGGGAGACAGATATCTAACTGGCGACAAATATTGCAATAGATAGAGATACTGGAATTATTAGATTGATTGATTGATTGATTGATGTATGGATGGATTGACTGATTGATTGGTTGGTTGGTTGATTGATTGAGAGATGATAGATGATAAATAAATAGATAGATACCTCTCCTATTTTTCAGCACCTGTCGCGAGACATAATGATCCGAGATGCTACTGGAAAGATGATGCCTGCTATCGATGTCTTCTCAAGCGTCATACAGTTTCTAACAAGGCATCTGTTTCAAACCTGTAAACTTCGCGTTAGCCAAACGAAAGAGTCAGACATCCGCTGGGTATTGACAGTCCCCGCAATCTGGAGTGATGCCGCCAAGCAATTTATGAGGGAATCAGCAGAGAAGGTAGACTGTCTAGAAATATTTACAGCTTTTCCAATCACCATCCTTTCAGTTGTAACATGTTGCAGTAATTGAATTAAACACTAACACACACAAAAACATAGTTTTATTAATATATAGTTTTATTGAAATACACTTATTACTGAGTTCTGCAGCAGACATCAGAGATGATGGAGTATGCCCATACCAAGAGAATAACAAGAATCAACATACATCAAAATAAAGATTAGTGGCTGGCAATTACAGATATATATGGTGCCAATGCCAAAAATGACTGTATAATTGTGCAGATCCAGTATTATTTAGGAACACACGCCACAACCACCTTGTGTTGCTTTTGTTTGACTTTAATGTAAGCCATATTGAATATACTCGAAAGTATTTTGCATTACGAACAAAAGGATCTATGAAACGACTTTCAAGTTTTGCGAATTCTTTTTGGAACACTCAAACCGAACAAAACCGCAAACTAACTGTATGAAAATCCAGTGCAAGATCACATTAAAGCTACAATAGATGACATGTTAAGGGTTGGCGAAACAGCAACAAATGTTCATTTTTATGCAACAATAGCGAGTACATCGGCATCTTTCTCCGAATCATCAGTGTTTTCAACTGAGAGAATGGTAAATGTATTTGAACAAAATAGATCGTACGTATCTTCACATGAGCACGCACACAAACACATCCTTCAGATATTTAAGGATTACATATGCAAGCAGCTATGCAGCAGGATGTGCAATACAGTAGCATCACCACACGTCCACGTTTGCAGACGCACATAATCACAATCACAGACAATAAGTAAATATCACTTTTCTGTCTTTAAAATATACAGAGTAATACAGTCTTTACTCAGTGATGTAGCAAGAAAGTCTGCTTCCCTCATCAAAACGTAATTATAGGAACCCCTGAAAATACAAATAGTTGCCTGGTGCGTCCTTTGGCCCCCACTGGGCCTTTGCGACGCCATTCCAAACTTTTTGTTTTTCAACACACCTATCTTTGATTTACCTAACCGCAGAAAAGCTGGGTTATTCCACTTTGCCTAATGGGCAGTGCTACAAGGACTAAAGGACCAACCATTTAACTTTCGGACGGTGGGGGGGAACGGGAGTATTTCTTTCAACTGGGATATTTCCGTTTTCTTTCACCTTAAGATACAAGACTATATATTTAAACCTATTTGTGGGCCATTTTTCACTTCAAAGAGATTCCCTTTTCCCAAGTTCGATGGTTAGTTCCTCAAAACTCCAAAAGACCTAGCTAATGACAGTCATTTAATTAATCTTGTATAAACTGCAAGATGCTGACATTTTGATATGATCACTAAGCTTGACTTTTTAAATTTCTCTCTCTCTCTCTCTCTCTCTCTCTCTCTCTCTCTCTCTCTCTCTCTCCATAAGATTCACTAGAAATCATGTTTATATAAACACAGCCCCGTCGAGTGTTTGAAAGTCAAATATCGTGCTTTTCACGGGACTGGTGTTTTTCTAGATATGAATCAGGTGCGTGTAAACTTATGAGCATTTGATGCTGATCCATTTTCCACATCTGCCAGAAATTTTAAATTTATATGTAGTAGTCTTTTCGATTCCCAAAAGCTGAACTGCAGCCAACACATAGTGTCCATCGATAGACATAACAACTATGCAATACTGCTCTGTTTAAAGTCTAGAACAAAGAGAGTAAGCAGGTGTAAAATGGGTCTAATCTGTGATACCGATTTTACATATATGAAATAAGAAATTTCCTGGGCGAAACGATATGGTTGATGATGTACCTAACGAATAAATACGTCCGTGTCCGGGCTATGTGCATCAATGTTACCTGCTCCATGGTTAGCAACAATTGCAACTTGAATGACCATCCTTGTATCGGCATCCTCCGGTTAAAACTGTTGAGATAAGAGTGAGACTCAGAATTCACTGTTACCATCATTGCCCTCCCCTTCAGTTCACTGCAAATACAGAGTATCTAATTTGGACTTAGCTGTGCTGCAGCGTATTCGAAATAATAGTTTTTGTAGTGTTTTGTCAATTTTGTTCTAGCTTTCTTTTTTTGAAAGAAGCTTTTCCAGTGTTTTGGAATATGGATTCTCTGAGTTGAGGCGATATCACATTTCTTATGCTGTTTGGTTTTTCATCCTGTTCTCTTCAATATCTGTCAAATGCTACAAGTATTTGAGAATATAAACCAGGGTCCACGTATTAGTTTTAAAAAAATACGTTGCAAAGCCCTCTGCCATGTCAATGGAAGTATGTTTTATATATGGTACAGCAACAGGGATCATCTTGATTATTGACATGGCATCAACTATCATGCGGTCTTTAGACAATATGGAAGTTGTTTCGTCAAGTAGTTCTTCTAATATGTGCATGAGATCAGACTTTACATACGAGAATGTGGAGACATCCTCTGCGAAATTACAATGAGGGACACGTAAATGTTCAATTAAAGTGACTCTTTCTAGAGGCCCTTTTTCAAAGAATTGATGAAAGAGGTATCAAGAACATCAAGTGATAGTTTTTAACCTTACTAATACAGTCAGCTGTATTTCATAGTTTTCACATTACATCAAGACAATGCATTATAAATGCTTTTTGAGTTTGTATATCCATCTAATATGAGCAGATATTCACAAACAGACTAGCGGCCATTTCAGAGTTCCCGTCAAGAGTACTGAGTAAACTTCCATGGCATTTATTCCATACTATAAATCTTATAAATATTACCATACATATTTTAAAAGATGCATCTTTTATAAACTGTATTAAATATCTTTATTAAATTTGGGTAAGATATCTTATAAAACATATAAGATACATTATCAATCTTATAAGATATCTAATAAATTAAAACATACCTCATAAACTGTTAAAGTACCTTATAAATTCAAATAATATTGATTTGTTTTGTATCTTGTTAGATGTGAGATATCTTAAAAAGTTTATATAATTTATGCGTTATCTTAGTTCTGAAACAATAGCTACTTTCTTTGCAATTCTATTAACAAGACGACATAGTGGATTTGACAAATCAAAGGGATCGATAAAATAACCATAATATGTTTTTGTTACATCAGGCAAGAATAGACCCTGATCTAGCAATTATCAGTGATAACGATTACTTGATGTTTCCATGCTTTGACGTCTCATGGTGCATTGAGAAACCTCTTCAGGAAATTTCATTGGATATTTCTCTGTGACTGACCGTGCAACAAACCATCTTGCTAGTGCATTTCCTTTCACTATCAGCCCGATGATTTGGACAGCGTCCTTTACATCTTTTATTTTCAGTAGCTCAAGGATATAATCAATCCGAATGACGCCGAAGTACCCATTTGACAATCTTAGCTCAAGGATGTAATCAATCCGAATGACATCGAAGTACCCATTGATAATCTTCCAATCATTGAAGCAGTCAGTCACATCAAGAGGCAGAAAATTCCTTAGACTGACAATGACTGGCCTTTTCTTGGCAAATGTTGATCTATTTGACCAAATCATGTGTGGAATCAACTCTTTCTTTGCACATTGATGAACGCACTAAAATACCAAGTCTAAAGGTGGAAACGACTAGCATTAATGGACAAATAATCTTTGAAAGAAAGTCATCCCAGATCCTAAATATTGGTGAGCTAGCACTTCATTTCTCTCTGATCTCCTCGTGCAGTGGAAATATTTCATTGTGGTAGAGATGGTGTTATAGTCAGTTGGCACAGCCACAATAACGGGGCAAAATCGAAAATTAGATACCCTGTTTGGTGCCCTAATTGCCAATAAGAAATGAAATTGGCTCCATGGTTGTCAGCGGGTTATACACTAGCTAACTACTTGCTAATTTTATGCCATTGTTACGAATGGATCAAAATTGGAGTTTGTTCTACAGGATGGTTGATGGAAGAAAGTATTTAATGAACGGTTTGATAAAAAAGAAATGGAGGGTAAGGACGGCATCGGCTGTTCGACTCGGCGGGATACGAGGAGAGATGCCAAGGCATTTTCTGAGTGTTGTTCATCTGTTGTTCTCTTTCAGTGATCTGAATTGTTGCCAGCACTTTCTGCGCCTTTGTGGTCTGAGTTATCGCCAGAATTTTCTTCCCATATGACACAAAACAATGTTGGTGGTATTAAAGCTCTCAGTTGTTTCGTTTGTTGCGCTGCATTTACCTGGACATTGGCAGAAGTAAAGCAAAGAGACGTCAAAGATCTGTGTATGATTCATGGAAGCCCAATGTATAACAGCATCAATCGGATTTTTACTCTCATAATCATTATTTAAATGCAAACGTTTCCCGCCTGTTTTGGAGAAAATATCAATGTTGCAAGTGTAGTAAGATAGTTTAAATGCCAGCAATTGAAATATCCTAATTATAATTTTGTTTAATTGGATATTAATTAAAATTATTCTAATAAAAATATCCCAGAATATTTTAAAATTTAAATTCTGAGTAACTGAACTATTAGTTTTAAAACTAATTCATTTCGAAAGCTCCCCATGAATTTCACCCACGTTTTGTTTCAAATTGCTCACATTATTCTGATTATGGTGACAATTGTTATACCGTTGATATTGGGACCTGTTAACTATAGCCCTTTTTATACACTTGGTATAACGCAGGTTTGGGGATGTCCTTAACTTGGCTTCTGTTAGGCACATTTGTTAAACTACTGGAGCATACCTGCCATATTCCCAGCTAGACATCACTAAAACGTACACACATATATACACACTCAAGTAATCCTAACCAACAAACATTAAATAAAATAAACACCAAGCTTCTATCTTTTAAAATAGACTGGACATGGAGGTTAGTCTTAATTACCGGTAGATGCAGTTTTTACTGCTCTCAATAGTTCAGTAATAGGGTTGAAAGCAATGTGTTACGAGTGTATGATCTTAAACTATGTATCAGAAAGAATGTGAATGAACAATTAAAGTAAAATTTAACAAAAATATTATTTCCCTAGAATACAAAAGTGACATTCAAAGCATATATTGTGTTTTAAATCCCAAATAATCATATCACAAGTCCAAAAGTATTAAATGTTCCGAATGAATTCCAGTAATCTTGAATATCCTGATCTACTACAATGATGTAATCCAGAATGTCTTTTAATGAGTTATCAATAATCCCACAGTACTTTCTAGTCCAAAAAGCACTTTGTAATTCCAATGAATAATTTTAAATAAATAATCCCTCTCAAATAATTTCTGCAAACTCTACTCTGCTCATAGATTTTCAAAGACTGACGCGAAACAGGAATAAATATTTGCTTACCAAATCTCGTTATATATAAATGTCACTTGATCTTCGACGTAATAGATTTCCTACGGAGAAACCCAATAACTTGTAAACAAGGTCAAAATCAAGTAAACATCTTGCCCACTTCTTAGAATCATGACAAAAGTCAGATTGGCAATAATTTCACATCCATCAATAATTTCACAACCATCAATCATGGACAAATATTAAGCACACACATTAGATATACATAACAAATGCAAATGTCATTTCTATTCATCTTGACTGTCCTTACAAACTGGATGGCACTGTCGTTCGATCTTTCCCGAAGATTTGTTCTCATCACTGAAAATGATCTTTGTGCATCTGAATTGCTGGGGGGCAATCAAACAGGCAATTGCCATTCTAGTTTGATTATCTGATCCTAATTGTTCTGAAGGCAAATGACAAACTTCATTCACTTCAGGGTCATACATCCATACCAACATAGTGACGTTCTTGTCACCTCCCTCGTCATTACTTTCATTAATCATCACCGAAAATTATCATAATTCAGTAACTTGTCCATCACTGATGCGTTTGCATTATTTATATTTCCTGTGCTCTGTAAGTATTTTCTGGTTGCTATTGCTGTCTGGGAACACGCTCTTGCGGAGCTCTGAAAAATGATCGGCAACTGGAAATGACAGCTTTTGCTTTGCAACGAAATTGAAGAAAAGCACCTCAGCCCTAGTGACATCGTCTGTCGATGACTATTTAAACATGTTACTTTCTTTTTGGAATCAAGCTCAGCATTCTTGCATTGATTTTAGCAATACATGCTATGATGACCGATGTCGTACACTGCAGAATGACTGATTTCTTATGGTATTTGCAGTAAATAAATACATATATCAGAGCTACCAAAGTCAAACTTCGTCATTCAGGAGTTCTTAAATTTTGTTATGCTGGGATTTGCTTCCTTCAAAAATGGCTCATCCTTTCTGTCAGCACGTCTCCATTTCGACATTTTAAAAAGTGACTCACCTTTGTTCACTAATCTGACTACCGAATTAGTCATGTTTTACGCCCAATGTATGGAGTAAAGTCGGACTTCAAAGAAAAGTTGCCTTTGATCGAAAACTTGCCAGTAATCTTTAATAAAACTGGTTTAAATCTTCTCATTCAAGGCAATGAAGTGTAATAACTTTGGTTCGTTTACCTACCTTCAAAAGGAAACTTATTGTTACACTTTATAATGACTTTGCCTATGCAAATTAGTCTAATGGGTTCTTCCAAAGAAGTGCTCAGAGGATTTTGTATTAGTTTTGCTAGTGTCAGTCAATCAGCTATTATGCTAAATGGTAGTTGGTCAGCCATTCCCTTTAATTGACTCTAAGACAAGTGGAAGAGGATAATTTCAAATATGCCTTAAGCAGGACTGTTCATGTTTATATTCTCTCTCTCTCTCTCTCTCTCTCTCTCTCTCTCTCTCTCTCTCTCTCTCTCTCTCTCTCATTATGTGGCAAAGATTACAGAAAATGGCGTGTTTTCAAACATGACTGTGTTGTGGAAGGGTCGGGAGTTAACAGCTGCGTTTGACACCTAAAAGGTAATCTAATGGCATGTACTTTGGTGTGAAGATCACCTGAACTAAGACCCTAATAATTCTGCTGATGTGAGGACCTCCCTAATTGCCCTTTCTGTACACTACAGTGGGGACCTCTAGAACTAGGCCGCCTTTGGGTAAACTTATTATGAAGCTGTTGTTACTACTTCCTTAACAAGATCTCATCTTAGGTACACTTGTTATACAGTTTGTGTGGATACCTCCTGATCTTGACCGCTTTTAGCAATACTTCTTACACCACTGGTAAGGGTACCTCATTAACTAAGCTTCTTTTACAGACATTTGAATGACGCAAATTCTTTCCTAATTTCAACTACAGTCTCTCAGGATTTATGGTAGCAAATACATATGTACGATGCAATTTTCAATAATTAAGTACATTACGTGGTAGATAAACTGACTGAAAATTCCGAATGATGCTATGTAAGGAAAATTTCAAACTTTAAAATAAGTTATTTACCCTAAAAATATGCAGTCTATACTTTTAAGGGTCATACAAAAACCAAGATTAGTTTTGATGATTCCCATTTCAGGCTGGAATTCCCAGTAACCAGCTATTACTTTCACTGGAGCCAGAAGCAGCAGCAATTTTGTGCCGTTATCTTCCTCTGGACAAACTATCTACTGACGACAATGCTGTATCTCCGTTTGAACGGGGTTCCAAGTACGTGGTTATTGATGCGGGAGGTAACTATTCTTCTTTTCCCTTCTGATACTTTTTTCAAAAGATATGTACTGATTTTCATGTCACCGCTCCGGTGGCTTAAGTAGTTAGAGCGTCCGTCTTGGATTAGGGAGGTCGCGGGTTCCAACCCAGTCAGAGCAATACCAAAAATTTATAAAAGCGTTACTAACAGCTGCCTCGCTTGGCATTCAGCACTAAGAGGTTAGTGTTAGGACTGGTCGGTCTAGAGTCAGGATAATGTGACTGGACGGGACATGTTGCTGCAAGTCTGCGGCATGATGCCCCAGAGCTAGATTTCAATATAAACAGCCACACTGCAGACATCGTAGCAATATGACTAAGACTGTTAAAGCAACGTTAAAATTCCAAACACACATACACACATACACACACACACACACACTGATTTTCATGTCATGAGAAAAGGCTATCTCTGCAAAATGATGAACTTTTCTGCTCAGGAATATGCATGTCAAACAAAGCTATATTAGAGATGCGAATTTAACAACAGTAAACTTAGGGCACACATATTTTGGACAAGTAGAAATTAATGAGCTTGGGGAAATTCACTGGTCCTGTAGTTTGTGCTTAATGACTTATTTCAGGCGGAACAATTGATATGGCAGTGCATGAAATTCAACAGAATGGGAAGATCAAAGAACTGTATAAAGTTAGTGGAGGCCACTGGGGAGGAACAAATGTCGACAAGGCATTCACAGATCTTATCTCAGAAATCATGGGCAAAGAAGTAATGGAAGAGATTTCTAAAATCCACACATTTGATCTGATGGACCTATATAGAGAGTTTGAGGTTAAAAAGCGTACACTTGCTCCCGATAAAAATGGCAAAGCTGTGTTCAAAATTCCCTACGAGTTTATTGAAGTCCATGTGCTTCACACTGGACAAAATATAACAAAATCCATAGAAGGCATAGCAAAATATAAAGATTCCATCACTCTGAAAGGAGATAAAATGATTATTGAACAACAGTTGGTACAGGATCTCTTCAGCCCATGCTGTTATGAGATAGCAAACCATCTAGAGGATCTACTCCAAAAATGTGAAAGACATAATATCAAAACTATTCTGATGGTTGGTGGATTCTCAGAATCAGCATTTCTTCAAGAGCACATAAGAACACGGTTACCAGACTGTAGGATAATTATTCCCGCTGACCCGGGTCTTGCTGTCCTGAAAGGAGCTGTAATTTTCGGTCATGATCCTTCTGTTGTATCAACCCGTGTAAGTCGCTACACATATGGAACATCCACGATAGTGCCTTTCATGAAAAACATTCATCCACATTCAAAAATGATTACCAATGAACGAGACGAAACATACTGTGACGGTATTTTCAAAAAAATTGTCCAGATTGGACAGTCAGTCAGCGGCGATAAGCCTCAACTATTGCATATCGATGCCCGTTCTGAAGAAAACAAAGATGTGACAGACATTGAAATCTTTGCTTCCACTGAAGCAAATCCAACCTATGTAACTGACCCTTCTTGTACAAAAATTGGGCAGCTTAAACTAGATGTCAAAACACCAGAGCATGCTCAAAAACTTCTTTTGGAGGTTGCCATCTTTATCAGTGGACCTGAGGTGATAGTGCGGGTCAAGAATAAAAAGACAGGAGAAACAACATCAGAGAAGCTTGATTTTTTGGCGTATTAACAGCTTATAGAGTTAAGTCGCCCTTTGTAGTGCATGCTGAACATATTGACAACCTATAAAGTGATGAACCTATTTATAGTACATGTATAAAGCAGAATTATTGCATTCCAACTCATTTACTATAACCAATCTATCAACTAGTCTTCAACTCGTTTATATGTCATCTTCCTTAAAAGACATGCAATTCATATAAAATATGAGATAAATTCTTTAACAGCAATCATAAAAATCCCACCAGACTCAGGCACAAAATGTTCGGCTGTTCTAGCCAAACATACATGTGTCCCAGTGTAGACACTTTCAAATTAGAACAATCAATCAAAATTGCAATTTAAAATTTATGGATAATTTTCAGTTAACTCAAAATAGTTAGTGCCCTAGCAGATAGTTTTTTTTAAAAAAATTGCCTTCTCTTGGTACCATTTATGTTTAAATGGAACTGCCCATAAATTATTATTACCATATGGAATTTTATACAGAGCGGAAACGACCTATTTGTCAGATGTTTCGTTTCTAGGGCTGTTAACAAATGATGTGATTAGTCACAAGCAACTCACAATATGCTTGATCAGTAATCTACAGGCATCTTGAAAAATAGTTATTGATTCACTATATGCACTAGGTTACAACCACGGAAGTATTAAACGAATTCAAAATTGCCCATTTAATACCAGTATCGATTCCAAATACTAAAAGACAACAACAGATGCAGAAATATATTGAAATGAATCAAAATCTGTACTGAAATTTTGCCAGAAGCCTTCACAAATATACATATTGAGTCCGCTACATTGCCTCACATTTTATTTATATAATTCTTCGCTTACGATATTCAGCCCGTACAGGGAATTTCCAACATGCTTAAACGTAGTCAGAAGAAAGAATAGGATATATCATACAAGGCCACTATTATATACAATGATTTTTAGCTATTTTGATTTAACCGGTATTCTGATATTCTGAAACTACATCTGTTTTTAAAGATGTCAAATGTCTTTAGTTTTTTCGACTGTTCAAAATTTCACGTAGTTACGTAGTTTACTAAAACATCTGATTTTCAGCAAAGGTGTCTTTAAAAGTATCTATGTTTACAGCATTTATATTTTCAATATCACGACATGTGTCACTTCTGAAGGAAATATGAAATATTGTTCAAGATAATCCAGTGTTTGGAGAGTACTTGTGGACAAGTGCAATAATAAGCTCTGTAAATGTTTGCTTCCAGATAGTAATCTAAATCCCAAGATCAGAATGAAGCAAATATACAGTTCCAGTTATTGATTTATTGAACCTTAACAAACATCTTACGACAAGGACTTTCATTTTATTGACATTAGGTGTATTTTGTATTGTCCAATGGAATTCTGTTTAAAAAGATACTGGATACTAAAAATGAAAACTCATGTGGAATTTGGCCTAAATACAAAAAATAACTTTTCCCGTTGCAGTCGTATAAAAATGGCAGCCAGTCATCAGTTTCGCACTAGACGCAAATTTTGGAATAATATGTACCCAGGTAATTACCTTCTGACAGTATGATTGGGCTGTCTTTATTATTATTATTATTATTATTAGTAGTAGTAGTAGTAGTAGTAGTAGTAGTATGATTATAGTACTTGTCCAATATCACGATGCACAATTATCTTAACATCTTTCCACAAAACCTCCTTGCATAACCTTACCGGGATATAATTTCTTTACCAAATCCTGTAGAAGCGTTCCTCTGTCACCACGCTGTGTTTCTGTCCTTTGCTCACATCTTAAAATCAGGTCAAACAGAGCGACTCCCTTTGTGATACACACAAGAACCCGCTCATATATTATTTTAACACAACTGTGTATTGTTTTATCTCTTACTGTTAATTTTAAGTGTGTGTGTGTGTGTGTGTGTGTGTGTGTGTGTGTGTGTGTGAATAATTGAGGACTATTTTCTGAACAGAAGGAAAACAGAGGATGTACTCTGTTTAGATATGCAAAGCTTCTAAACAACTAGATAAATATAGGTACAAATTTCATATGTGCACTTTATAGCAGGCATGGGCACCTTCAACCAGGGCACACACAGGACGAATCAATGATTTTTAAAGCGAAACCCTATTATGGAAATTATGATGTAAATTAACGGATAAAACCAGGCCTCACCTGCTATATAGAAATAAATAATAACATATATATATGTATATACCACATACATTATAAAATAAAATTGCGTTTAAAGTGTTGGTATAAGCCAGTTTGATATACCAATACTACTGGTATATCAAATCATGATCTGCCCATGGCGCAATAATACACATATATGAACACTCATGAAACTGTGTGCTGTCGATTCTAGGCCTATGGATCAATGACGAATTTCCACTCGTTAATCATTAGTGACGTATGAAAATAAAGACAAAAAGTATTAGTAATCCCCGTTATCTACATTAATTTAATATGATACACAATTTCATCGCAATCATTTCTTCTTTCCCTTCCCTCACCCCCTCTCATGCATAATGGACAAAATACGCAGAAATTTGGAGTGAGTGAGAAAAAGAATTTGGGCTGGATGAAAACCTTCAAACTGAACATACACCAAGTAACCTACAAGAATATGGTTCGTCGTAACGGGATGTGTACTGTAACAAGATAACTGAGTTGGGATTTCGGATTCACAACAGAACACTTTTGATGGTGATACAAAAACAATGTTTATTGATGTATGATTTGAATGAGAAAAGGATACTGATTAATATGTGCGTGTATAAGATCCAAATATTGGACAAGTTAACATAATACGCAGGAACCTAAAAAATGCAACAAATATCAATACAAATAAATGACCTTACACAGTACAAGGACAAAGGTGAACAATTCACAGTAATTTCACACGATGAAAAGAATGGGTGTTTTACCCAATAGTAAAAATGATGTATTCACTCAACTAGTGAAATTTAAGATTTTTACTCAGAGAGTAAAATGATGATTTGATTGGACAGATATCATACAAAAATACATTTACACTTCCAAAACACTGGGTATAACAAACCCCAAAATTAGACCACGGCTAAAAGATTACATGTATGGAGCAACACAAAACACTCCCGTCAATATTACACTTGGCTACCAGTCACACTGGTCATTCAAGCAAGCATTATAGGTAGTCACCGACCATCATTCAATTCCTTGGTCAATCAAGCAATCAGCGCCCACTAATTCGGTCAACAACGCCCGATCACCTGCTACTCGACCAGCAACACTGTTCACTCAGCTCTACGGCTGCTATGGTTCAGCTTTACAGCTGCTATGGTCAACTTCTTTGGTTAGCTCTGCAGCTGGCACCACGTCGACTACGATCAGCATGGATCTGTCTGATCAGCTCTACAGCTGAAGATGTGCAAGTCCCTAGGTAGACTGCTTACTGACAAGACGTTCCGTAATGTGAAGATATCACTTTACGGTGAGGCATTTATATACATACTTCGAGCGTGCGGCAGGGATGAACCAAACTCACTATTTCGAAATATTGTACAATATACAAAAATCACCCTCAGGTGTCGTTGTACACAAAAAACGAAACCAGAGTACATGCTTTTAATAAATAGAGGGATTTATACAATTCTGTCACATTTACACTTTCCTTGGAATTTATCTACAGTGTTTATATAATTAGTGATACATAGTTGCAGTAGCCTGTCGACAATAGAAGGTAAATTTCACGGTTACAAGGCACACATGCTGTAATGTATTTAGTACTTTATTGTTGTTATTATTATTATTATTTCTTAAACCTATGATAATGTTCCTAAAATCGATAATTATTAATTAAAGATGAATATGTCCAAAGGGCGCCTCTCTCCCTCTCCCTCTCTCTCTCTCTCTCTCTCTCTCTCTCTCTCTCTCTCTCTCTCTCTCTCTCTCTCTCTCTCTCTCTCTCTCTCTCTCTCTCTCGATCGATCGACAAAAACAATGTTATGGTCAGTAGTAACGTTAATTAAAGCGGAATAATGACTTAGATCAACTGTAAATATATGAAATATTTTAATTACATCTTCTCGGCTCGTCATTTCGCTTAGCTTCTACTCCAAACTTATTTCCATCCTTCGGGTCGTGAATGGTTGAGCGTTCGGTGTTTGTTGTGCTCTATTTTCTTCATTAACACCCTCTGTCATGTTTAAATCATAAGTGTGTTTTATATTGATTTATTCAATCCGAATAAAAATAGAAACTCAAAAATGAAAACAATTAACTTATCAATTTGTAAAAGTGATTGTGAATAGGCACGAAAGGCACAGAACTACATTTTGTAGCGGACACAGTTGGAAGGGATGTGAGGAGTTCATTCATTCAGTCAATACACAGTCATTACTGTAGTCAATCTCAACTCCGTCCAAAGAGCAAATTTGTATAAGTAATAAAGGTAATTGAAGGTTCCTCTCTCAGAGACCCCCTACCCCTCCCAAAACGTTATACGTTAACATTTTTGTCAGCAGCCTTTGTTAGCTTAAAATGATGACTTTCATATGATAAGACTTTTCTAACATATTTCTGACAAAATTTGTTTTGTCGGGGTAGGGGGTCTCTGAGATAGGAACATTCAATTACCTCTACTACTATACTTATTATTTTTATAGTTTTAGATAAAATTTCATATTAAACAAATGAAATATTATATATAATGTATCATAATTCAACCCGACATGTTGGATTTGATCTGACAAACATATTTTGTAAGAGATTTAATTCAATCAAATCAGCGTCAGGTTATACCGGTATAAAAACTAAACTAATAAGCGATTGTATTAAAAAAGTTGGATATCATATATCACCAAAATATGGATCAGTTTGGTTATTCGCGACTGAAAATGATGTGAGAATAGCGGGTTGGGCAGATGATGTGATGACATTTATTGACAATATGGTTGATATTTTATTTGATAATGATATTACTAAAGCTGTAAAATAAAAATAATAGTCCCTAAGGACTGTTTCAAGATGATTATATACACATTTTGATTATGATTATATACATATGATTATATCTTAATTAAGGACAGAACAGAGAATCTTAATTACAGTAGCGTATTTACAGCAAGCGTATTTACACCACAATTTAACCCCATGTGATCCCCTAGGTTGCCAAAGAGCATCCTAGCAGGATCAGAGGTCACACATAAACTTATCTTATGGACGTATGAACACACACCCCAGCAAATTCCTAATCGAAACGAAATACTAGAAATTTAGAGGACTGTCTAGGCACTATGATTTTATGTAGCCCTTAAATCAAGCATATTTACAGTAACGTATAAACATATATTTATAATGACAACACAGTACATGTAGACTTAACTAACTTATCTTAAGGACAATACAACGTGCCTTTCTCTACGTTTCAATAGAAATTTTTGCATACCCCTCCCATCATAATCACCCAGGGAGTGCAAAATTGCACCCACCAAGCGACAATGGTGGGAGAAGTATACAAATTTTTTGTATTGAAACGTAGAAGGGCTGGCTACGCCCCAATAAATAACAAATTTTGGCATAACATCGCCTTCGCCGGCAATCTGCCAGTCACAAGATTCGAGTTAAATGCGTTAGCAATCAGCCACCGGACTTCATATGTAATATATATTAAAAATGTTATCATATAGTTACCAAACAGCATTCATTTTCTGATTTTAAAAAACACGTAATTTTACATTATATTCTGAAAACATTATTGCAAATGGAGAAAAACATGATTTTATGTTGTACAGAAAAGCTAAATCCTAATGCTAGGCTGAATTACGAACAACGCAATTATCTTTAACAGAAGATCGGCCGTCGCCAAGGATACTGCCTGAATGACGCATGCAGAAAAATAATCAATATGCTTTGTGTTACGCATTAGACTTAAGGGAGAATCTACAGTAATCTACGTTATATACGTAGGACGAATTTGCTAGTTATTTTAGCAAATACAGAACTGCTACCAAGATTTATAGGTCTTAAAACACTATCAGATTTACAAAATCTATTATTAACAAAATAATACGAAACGATATATATATATATGCTATATTTGTTTGGTATACTATTATCTCCCTTTCTAAAATAAGGTATGGTATACAGAGTTATACTTCTTGGCCAACGCATAATATTTCAACGTTTGATATGAGGTAAAGCGTGCTATCATGATTATATAGATAAAATTTAATTCTACCGGAAACTTTACGACGACATTCAAATAATTCTTTCATCGCTATCTTACCGAGAAGATACTTACTACCTTTTACGTAAACCTTCGACCTATCTAGGTCTATGTTGATTTTTGTATACTGACATTGGCTTATTGGATTATGTAAATTGCTATATTTCAATGCAAGCTCGTCTCGTAAACTTTCGAGATAACTAAAGTATTTGCTGTCATCTGATTTGATAAGGGAGAGTTTGATTTTATCAAATTTACTAAAACAAATACCTGAAATTTCATCGTTAAATTCAAATGATAATTGTTGGTTATTTACCATTATTTTTTTTATTTTGCTATTAACTCCATCTTCTAATGTTAAATTTTCAAACATTATTTCTAATGTTTAGACAAAATTAATTATATAATGTCCAAGCGCTAGTGTGTTAATTCCATCGCTGCAATATCTTTTATCATCAAAATTACTTAGTCCACGTTTTATGATCGTATCAGTTTCAAGTTTATGATGGTTTGTTCTTATGACATTAGTTTTGATAAAACTGATGCTATTGTTTAGCGCTGCTTTAAAATCGTCAAAATTCATCATCTTTTTCACATATCCTCGAGGAATACCTTTTGCTTTTTTTGTCAGTTTATTGTCATCTAATATGACAGCGTACATTTTGCTTCTTAATCCAACAAACTCTCTCACCGGCACAAACATAAATTCATCTTTCATTTTACCAATAACCTTTTTGTTCGAATTATCTTGAAATCCACTATATGCTGGATAATCTGATAAATCAAACAGATTTTTATTATTGTAAATATCCTCATAGACATCTTCACATTTTATATTATAAACTAGCGAACCTGTGTCAGTAAATAGCAACTCCGAATCTGGCCAGTGCTTTTTAGTAAAATTATAGTGAAAATCGTACATCAGCCACTTTGATATATTAAGTACAGCTGCACCAACATATATAGGTTTATTTAACTTTCAATTTGTCTTTCGTCGCTGTATTGCAACAAGATTTTCATTAAATATTTTCATACTAACAAAACCATCATCATTAACTAATTTATTTCTGCGACTAATATCATTGACAATTTCTATAGAGACCCTCTTTCGAATGTTTTCCATTGTCTTACTGAATACTGAGTTGTTCATTAACTTGAAAAAGTTTTTCTCAAATTCGGTTTTAGCCACAGCACGACTTTTCGTATTTAAGTCAATATAATTTGCCATCCACTTCGACTGATTAAACTTTAGCACGCGATAGACCTTTCTCAGAATTAGTCCAGCATCTACTGCTTGTTTTAAATTTTTGTAATGCGTAAAATAATTTCTTTTATCTAACAAATTTGGAACTAACTTATTAACAATCGAATTTTTTGATGTCGTCGTTGCTCGTTGTTCAGGTGATAATAAACTGTAATCTATCATCATTGACTCTGCGCAAAACGGATAATCATTATGTAGATCGTGTAGATCCTAGCCAATTAGGATAATCTAGATCAACTTCAACAAAATATGAGATATCTGAAAAATCAATATTAATTTTTCTAGGTAAATCTTTTTCAGTTTCTCTAAGAAATTGATTTGGTGTTATCCAATGAAATCCACAATGTGGCATTGGCTCTGACATGGCCCAGCCATATAAATTCACACAATCCAGATAAATAATATGATTAGATGGAAGATTTTTATCATAATTTGTTAAATATTTGTTATTAGCAGCTGCATATTTCTTTGTTATAACGCTAATTCCGCCTCTGATACCTTTTTCAATAAAGTTAAACATATCGACATCTGTTAAAAGATCTAGTTCTATTTTGCTCGTTTTTAGTAGAGCGTCCCAAGATAATCCTGGAGCAGAATAATACCAACAGGGGTCTAATCCATAATTGCTATAGCTTACCCGGCGAAAACTCTCAAAAACATCTGCTAGCAATAAAACATCTGTTTTCAAATATAGATCATGATAATCAACAAATCTTTTACAACTAAATTTATTCCAAATATCTTGCGCATATTTGTATTCGTCATCTGTGATATTTTCATTTTTAAGTTGCGAGTAATATTTATCTTTGCTAGGTAGAGAAGTTTCATTAAATCTGCTCCAATCGTCGAGATACTCGTACGGAAATATACCTTTTCTTGTCAGATCGATATAGTTTTCACTGAAGCAGCTTTTTAGGTTAGCGAAATTGCTGCCGGCGCTTGTAGCGCTGTTGACAAGCTCATCAAACGATGCTGCCATAAATTGCAGACTGTCAACAAAACATAATTTACCGAGCGTCACCGACATACACCTTTCAATATTATTTGGAATACATTCTATTACGTTATTTAATTTTAGTTTAGATTTAATTTCCTCATCACTAAATGCTTCAACTATGATATGACTATCATAGCCGCGAACGTTATGTAAAACTACGGGAATAAAATCTTGAGCATGAAATTTTAAATTACAACTATTATGAGCTGCTCCACGATACTGGCCGGTCAAATGACAATGATCTCGCACCTTATGACATGCTCCGTTAGAATCCACCAACAATTATTCGCAAATATGACAATCAACTGCTTTATCACAATCGAGTTGTTGTTTAGATGTTATTTTCATCGGAGCTGTTTTAAGTAATCTGTTAGAAATTTTATTAACTTCATCTATTAAATTTTTTAATAGCCATACGGCAGGATTTTCACCTGTATATAAATTTATCGGAGTTGAAAATTTATCGTTAGCGCAACAAACTACTTTATAAGCTACTCCGCAAGGAATATGCTGTTGTATTTTTCTAGTACTGGATTTATTCGGATTATTTTCTGCTCCAACCACAGGAACGAGCAGACACTCGAAATCAGCGTAAATAACAAAAGGGATATTTAGTTTATGATTATAATTTTTAAATTTCAATATTTTGTCTTTTTCGCTTGGCATACTTATTCTTTGAACATTAACGCAGTATTTGAGATGCTCCTGCAGTCTTTCATCGCTAGAAAAACCGTGCAAACATCTATAGCAGAAATATTTTTTATTTTTATTTTTACTGTACTGTTTGCCAACTAATCCGTTAAAGTTTTTTATCCAGCAATAAAGTCCCCGATAAAATAATAAATTTATTGTATTTTGCGTAGCATTTTCTGAGATATATCTTTTGTAAACTTTTTCTTTCTCATCTAGTCCGAAAACGTTGACTGAGATACTGTTTTGTTTTTCAAACTTTGGTATATGATTTTCTGCTACTGGAAAAGTTATTCCTGAAAAAATTTAGTTCGTCCTTGTGTGGAAAATATTTGTTAACGCGATCAGCATTTTTTCTTTTGGAAACATCGCAGAAAGAATAGACCACTGAAAACATTTGTCATCATCGTTTTTGACATTTATACAGCATTTTTTGTTTTTAATTTTTTGAGGGAGATCGACGTAGCCGCTGCCGCGAAGTAAGTTATATTTTGCTGTATGAAATAAAACTTCTTTGATCATTTCAAATTTCCAACCTGATCCTGACGAAGTAAATTCTTCTAATTTTTTGTTTATTCCTTGATGTATTTCATCGGCGACCATGGCAATGTTTGTTCCGGTTAATATTTTTCTAGATTTTGCTGTTAAATATGGTTCCGAAATTTCGCTGTCAAAACTTTTTGTTTCAAAAATTACATCAAGTATATCATCAACTCCGTGTAACCTTGATAAAATCATATGATATTGGACTATAAGTTTGATACTTTTATGAGCAGCAAGTTCTCGAGAAATGACAGGCTGTAAAAGATGAAATAAATTTGTGGAGCTAAAATTTGCTAAAATTTTTTGATCATCAAGTTTGTAGCTATTATCATAACCAGAAAATGTCGAAGCAGTTTTTTCTGATTTGATAATGTTCTTTTTAGCAATATCTCGCAATTTTAACATTATATATCTAATAATATTTTATATTTAATTGAATTTTTTAAATTAGAGATATGAAAAAACCTTATAATATAATAACAGAAATTTTGAGATATATACCACTGACGGCGGAAGAGCAAGAAACTTATCATGTACACCATAAATACAACCTATATGCTGCAAATGCACTTGGCTCTGTTATCAACATAGCATCTAAAAAATCTATCGGCATATCAACACCAGCTGGCATGTTAATTTCAGTAAATGGCGATAATGCAGAAAGAATTAAAATGTTTAGAAAAGATTTTATTTACACCTTGTTTTGCGGCGATATTCCAGAAGGACAACGAGTATATAGAGCAAATGGCACAGTTGCTGATGATAATATTGAAAATTTAGGATTAGAAAATGAATTTCAACCTCACCAAGTATTGATTTATATGAAGCTAATGATAAGGGAATTATTCGACATAAAAAAAACTAAAAAAGTTGTTGGAAATTTACATAATGCTGGTTATTTACTTGTAATGGTGCGTGGAGCAAAAACTAACCAAGTTCATTATCTGTCACATCGTTTTGTGTTTGAAACTTTTAATGGCGGTATTCCTAATAATTTAGTTCTCGACCATATAAATAAAAATAAAACAGATAATCGTTTGGAAAACCTAGATTTAGTTATACAACAAGAAAATAGTAGAAGAGCTGGTTCTGATGGTTCTAATTTTAAAAATCAAAAAAGATCAGTTGTTGCAATAAATTTAAAAACTGGAGAAGAAATGAAATTTAAATCAATTTACTTTGCAGCAAAATATCATAAAATTAACAAACGTTCAGTAAAAGATGTAGCCGATGGTGAAAGAAGATCAGCAACGTCAATGTTGACATTTGATAGATTTAGTTTTAAATACGATAATTAATAATATTTTTACATCATTTTGAGAAAGACAATTATGACTAAATTCCATAACGTCGTCGCGATTAAATCGTAACGTCATCATTTTATTTGTATCGAGTTTTATTTTGTCCGCTGCTGTTAATAAAAATTTGTCAGATTCGCCTAATGTTATCATATCATCAACAAAATAAAAATTATATCCAAATAAACAAGCTCGAATTGCTTCAGCTAGTTCTTTGTGATTTAGTATACTAACTCGCTGATGATATTTTATTTCTCCGAGCATATTATTTATTAATTAGATAAAAGATTATTATAATAATGAACTTAATTGACAGACTGGCTAAGCTGTATTCGGAAGATTTTGTTTCAGTTTCAAATGTAGAAAATATTACCAATGATAGATTTGCTGATTATACTGAAAAAGATATTTTGTATAACGACGACGATGACGAAGATGATGTTGTCGTTAGCAAAAAAATATTTAAGCAGACCAACAACTGGACGATATGATGTTAAGTACCATATTGCTAAAAAATTAATAAAATTTAATTTTACTGTTGCCAAACATCAAATATTTTGGCAACTTATAAACCTTTCTAAACGTAAAAATAACTGGACAACAAAGAAATATAAAATACGATTTTATTTTTGTTAAAATATTTAATTTAATGCCAATGGACGATGCGAGAAAATTACATTTAATTTCTTTATGCAAACCGTTAAAATGTAAGTCAGTACTAATAAAATATGAGGAAATTTATAATAATAATATTCAGTCGATGAAATTGCAGTCGATGATATCGACTTAGTTGGTACCCAACTATTAAATTTATCGCTATACCCTCGCCATTTGACAAAACGTTTGTTCCGCGCTTTTTAATAACCTTTTCAATAACAAATACATCTTGTTCTGTTTTCTGAAGTTCTTGCTCATAAAAACTGCCAGTTATAGGCTCACCTAATAAATCTTTTAACGCGTATGTAACTGGTATTGTTAAAAGTACTTTATCAACAACAAATACTTCTTCGCTCCAGTTATGGGTATAACCTTTTTCAAATGTTTTTTCTTCAAAGAAATTTTAACTTTATCGCCAACTTTAAATTTATGTCGTCGGTACATGTTTTCGTTTGCTAATATTGGATTTGCAATCGCGTCGTTTGGCGACAGTTTCCTTTCCTTGGCGGAAAGGGTTCGGTGTTTCGTGTTATTATATTGGTCAATAATGTTTTGTAAATTGTCAATATATTTACTCGTATTTTTAGCTGTCAAATATTTGTGGATTTTTTCGTTGAGCGTGCGATTAAATCGCTCGACGACAACGCTTTTACCTTCATTTCCTGTAACATACTTTTTGATATTATTTTGTTCTAAAAACTGCTCAAACTTTTTATTAAAAAACTCCCGTCCATGATCAGTCCAGATTCTATTTGGTTTTCTTTCTGTGTTAACAATAATTTGTTTTAGCGCATCAGTAATTGATGTTCCTGTCTTGTCTGAAACTGGAACACTGAACGCGTATTTACTAAAAACATCTCCAACATTAAAAATATATCTCTTTGGAGCGCCACGAGCACCAACGTTATATTGAGCTAGATTTGACATATCAGCTAGGTCTATCGCCCAGATATCATCAACGGCATTTGCGACAACTTTACGTCGCGGAAACTTATTTTTAAGTCTGTGTAGCTCAGTTGCAAGATCATCATATAATTCTTTTTTACCGAGTCCAGACTCTCCGAGTAAGTCTCTACCGAGACCAAGTTTATATTTTGCTCCAATAAAACCCTGGACCAGCCTTCGGTCAACACGTTCTCGCATATTTACAGGTTTCATATCACGAAGTTCGTCTGACATTACTTTATCGCAGCTGTGTTTATTTTGTTCGCTTTCGGGAAGATCAATATCTCTGTAGCAGATATCATGGCGCATTGCTATTGCGTCAACTTGATTGTAAGGCTCTTGTCCTGGCAGTGGATTATCGTTTTCGTCAAGTTGTTTATCAAGAGGATTATAAGGTCCAGTGTATTTATGGCCTGGTAATGTCCAACCGCCTTTTGGTTTTGGCAATTTCCAATACATTTATGTATATCTATACCTGTTCCAATTATTTCTCTGTTTTTGCATTTCTGGCAATATGTAACAATTTTATTTTGCTCGAGGCATATATCTCTATCGCAATCGCAGTAGCATGTCATTATTTATTTAGTCGTCTACTAAAATAAGCTCCCTTACAACGTCAGGAGGGTAACCCGCTCTGCTTGTTTTTGGTAAAAACATACTTTTTTTCCCACAGATTGCACAAATACTTTTCAGCATTATTCTATAATTTTTTTTTTTTTCTCTTTTTTTGGTCTTTATTTTCTGTTTTAGTTTTACACTTAAGACAATATGTTGACATTGTTATATTTGTAATTTAGATAAAATTAATTGCAAGCTTTATGTAGCTTTACAAAAATTAAATGCAATTTCATAATTAGCGTGAGAAGGTTGTTTGTCAAATTGCAAAATAAACTTTAAAAAATCTGGATTTTTGGTCATCTGTTTAATGAACATTACGCAATAATATCCACAAGCGGAAGTTCCAACTGGTTGAATTTGATTAGACGAATAATTTATTATTTTCGTATCTCTGCTCATATACTTTTTTGCTGCGTCACTTGGTGGAATTCCGAACGAGTCAAAATAATTATTATCATAAACAGCTACCCAATGTGTGCCAGATCCGTCATTAAAATCTTGTATATTTATAACACACGAACCTGGGGACGCTGGCGACTCTTGGGACGCTTGCGGTGGAATTGCCATAAGTTCATCTTTAGAATAAAGTCCATGGAAATTTTTTCCTTTTTTTAGTTTATCAAGTATATCAAAATTACTTAACGCAGATTTTATCTCAAGACGTTTTAACGTCTCGTGCCTGGCAACATTAGTCTTCGTCCTACTCCTAACAGATTTGGCAATAGACTTCTTGCCAATCCCGCTAGTAATGGGGCTATTGGAATAAATCCCCCCTTTCGCCTCTGTCGCGTCTTTTTTTCGTCGTTGTCTTTCTTTTCGTCGGTGTCTTTCTTTTCGTCGTTGTTTTTCTTTTAGGCATTATATTTATCCATCACATAAAATTGTTACCGTTGATATTCATACGAAAATTTTCTTTATACCACTACCGCGGACGACACCGTCGCGGGCGATTCCATCGCCTGAGACTGCCATTTTCGTTGCGCCAGATACTGCTCCAGACGCTGCTGCTAATCCTAATGTACCTAGCACTGGCAAAAGTTTCGGTATTAACGTTCTGGCCATTACAGATAATGCCGGACCGAAGAAGCCGCCATGTTTTGCCATTGCAATTATTTGTGCAGCGCTTAAATTTAAAACAAAAGGTTTTTGCGCTCGTATTTATTTACTTGTTTTTTGGCTAACATTAATTTTGTTAAAGTACCTGCTTGGGCGTTAGAGACAGAGTCTCTTGGGTTGACCTTCAATGATACTTGCCTTTTCTTTGCAACAGCAGTTGCTAATTTTTTAACTTGACCATCAGACAAATATATTTCTTTTACAATATATTTTGTCATCTTATATAACGATTACAGATTAAACTTGGACTGACATTTTACCTTCGACAGAGTCAATTGTAATAAATCTATCGCTTATTACTAACGCATACACATTTAACTGCGCTGCTGGAGCTGGAGCTGCTCCTAGTGTCCAAGTAATCTCAATATCAGCTGTGCTGTCTACAGCTCGCTCGCTATGTTTACTAACATCAAAATAAAATATTGGGTAAAGTGTACGAAATTCCTCCACTGATATCTGAGATCCATCTCCAGCATCTTGATATTTTTGCATTGAGTCGAGTAAATACATGTACGGTCTAGTAATGTTTTTATTAACGTCATCTGCAAAATTGCATTCTATCGCTCGCTCTGGATACTGCTTTGAATTTATTCTAGCATATATTCGTCTAACATCAGCGTTATCAAATATAGCATTATTTTGTTGTTGGTTACCGCGTTGAGCTTGTCTCTGAAATACAACAAATAATTGCCGTGGCTTTTGTTCGCTTGATGTTGTTGTAACTCGCCACGTGTAGTCGGTGGTATTCGGAATCGCTGTTTGATATATTTTATGTTGCTGAAAATAAATTCTGTTTGTGTGTTTTTCCAGCATATCATTTAATTCCGCCATTTTAGTGATAGAAGGAGTTATTCTTGGCATCCACAGCGCAAGTTTGTTTATGACAAATTGTACATCGGCTCCACCTGACCTAAGCAGACAATCGTTTTGTTCTGATCGATCTAAAATAAGCGTATGTTTAACTCCACGAAATAGTTTATTATAGTCCCTGCAAAAGCTAAATATTGTACTTAACGGCAGCATCATTGGAATTTGACGTGATACTGCTGCAAGTGCCTTTCTCTTAGCATGACCTTCATTGTAACGTACACTTTTAAAACCTACTATATTATTGTCAACTAAATTTAACATTGCAGTTCCATCAGCTGCTGCATCTGGTCGTGTTATACCAAGATTATCACAAGCAGTATTAAGTACAACTCTTGTAGCGTTTACACCAGCGTCTGCAGCTGGTGCGGCTATACCCAGCGCAGACGCATAAAGAATAAGAAAATCTCTCACATTTGCGGCACTTGCAGCAGCATCAGCTCCAGCTACAACTGCTACTCTTGGAATAAATTCTCTAGATGTTGCATTTCCAATTCCAGTATCTTTAAACCACATCATATTAGTTGCAGTTGACCTGGAATAGTCGTCGGAAAACGATATAATATTTAAGATTGTACTTGCAACTTGTAAGTGATTTGAAATATCTTCAGCAGTTTGATTGACCAGCTGATATTTAGCACTTTTAAATAAACACCAACCATCATTTATAAGAGCTACTTCTGTTCCAGCTGCAATTGCGACAGGTGGAACAGCTACTGTCATAATCTGGCCACGAACTTCCAACATTGCTTTATGAGGAAGTAAAAAGACGTCCTCGTCTCGAGTATTGAATGTTCTTTGGCCAGCCTTATTAGGTTCGTTAGAATTTTCATCGAGATATTCAACGTATTCAAATTCTGTTGCTGTGTCGTCTGTGTCATAAATTTCTGCTAAATCGAGATAATTTTTTACAGACTCTTTTTTTTATTTAGGTTATACAAAATTATTGCGGTGTTGTTACTTTAGATATTAATTTTTGTATAATTTGTTCTACTCGTGGTGATAGAAGTTTTTTTGTCGTTGTTATCATTGCTCGTTGAGTTTCTTTTGTTGGTGCGATTTCTGAAATAACTTGTTTGATTGTCGTAGGTGCTTGACCGGCGCTCGTAGAGCTAGGTATGGGCATGCGCCTTAGGTTCGCCTTTTATTTTATCAGCTATTTTTTGCCCCACGGCAGTTCCAGCAGCAGATGCAGCTCCAGTTGCAAACGCGTTTGATGCGTCAAGTGCAATTGGTGCAACTTTATGAGCTATTCCTGGAACATTTTCTATAATTTTAGCAAATATATTTCCCAAAAATCCTCCTACTATTTTTCTTCGATAAACTTTTTTTCTCTGTTTCATTATATCTGAGGTTGTATAATTTTACTTCCAAATCTTTCAGAAAATATGTTTACTATTGCTCTCGCAAGTGCAGGTAATAAGTAACAATTTCATTATTAAGATCTAACTGTCTTCCAGACTGATCTGTCAACTGCATATTTACTTCTGTTATTTGATTTTCAATGTTTAACGGATAATAAATAATATGACGCGGAATAATTTGCATCAAAAAACCAGGTGGAACGTCTGGTGAAAAACTGTATATCGTTTGTCCTTTACTACCTTTAGCTGAATAAGATCCAGATGCAATAGAGCAATTTACCAATATTGTGTTTACTTCAGTTATATTTACTGGATTTTCACCGTCAAACGTTGCGAATACATCGGGAATAAGAGTACCAATTGACTTATAACTAAATCCTATCAGTGATGCAATGCTTTTGTGCGATGAAAAATTAACAAAAGTATTTTTTAATTTCATTCTAGCGCGTAACGTATTATAATTTGGTGCAAGCTCAAAATTATCAGCTACACCTCCATTTTTTGTCATAAGTTCTTTTATTATTTTATTTAAATCAGTAATATTATAAGCTCCTTGTGGAATTTTTAATGTTATATATTTAAATTTTATATCCCCCGATGGTGGAAGTGGATGAGTAACGGCAAATGTAAATTCATCATTTACTCCAGTTTTTACCTTAGCCATAGCATTCCAACAAGTGCAGGAAATTAGTCCAATTTCATACTGTTTCTCACGATCTAGCTCTATTGGCGGAATATACTTTACTGAAAAATTTGCGCTATCTTTATCAGATTGACTTGAGTCCAGTAATAATGTTGCTGACATCTTTTTTATATAAAATTGTTACACAAATTTTTATCGCCGCGATTAAATCAAATCGCCTTGATTTATATCAAATCGCCTTGATTTATATCAAATCAAGGTGTAAGGTTTCGTATTCGTCAGATGTTAATAAATTTTCTGATCTCAAATTATCAAGTATGTCAATAATTTCATTGTCAATTTCAACACCAACATTTCCAGCTTCTTTTGATGATATCAATAGCATTAATCTGCCTATCATTTCAGTAACTGATGAAAAATTCTAGCTCCGGTTCCAGTTTTTTTCTTTTTCTAAAAGTTTTTTTAAGCTATTATTATCATAACTTTTAAATAATTTTAAAAAAGTCAAATTATTTTTTTCATCATATTCTTTATCTCTAAATTTTTCTGCAGTATTTTTAAAAACAGCAGCAATAGCAGCATTTCTAGTTTTTTCATAAAATCCTTCAATATCTTTTATTTCAGCTGTATCAATTTCATTGTAAGCTCCTATATTTTTTTCTATAATTTCAGTTAATTTTTTAATAGGATTATCGTATTTATTTTTTTTTCCAATTATAAATATTATCAACGTCAGAAATGTCATTATCTTTCATAAAAGCAAAATATTCCGAATCCAGTATTTCTTGTTTTGCTTGGTTTTTATATTCTTTACGATAATTTTCATTATCTTCCTCAAGTGATTTTTGTAAATCTTCTTCAGTTATCATAGAAGCTTCATATGTATATGCTGATTCTTCTGGTTCCTTATCCAATAATTTTGCTTCGGTACTTAAGTTACTATTGTAACGACTTTTATGTTCTTCATTTCTAATATTATTAATAGCTTTAATATAAAGATCAGCAATAATTCCATGTCGATATAATTTAATACTCTCACGATAATTTTTATTTTCTAAAATTATATCGCTATGGCTCTTCTCGCTATCTTCTTTTATTTTTTCTAGCTCTTTAATTTTTTCGTCTGCTTTAAAATTATATTTGCTAACATGATGCATTTTCACACCTTTAAAATTCTCATATTTATTATTAAAATCTTTCTATTCGTTATCTCTTATTTTGCTATTTATATTTTTTAAATCATTTTTAAATCTTTTTATTTCTTCTATAGTTTTCCTCTCTCTTCTAAGCTCTTCTTTTTGTTCTAACCTTCTCTCAATTGGTCTAAATACTGCTGCTTCTGCTAATCTTTGTTGAAGTTCCAGTGGATCATTTATTAGCCAATCTATTTCAGCTTGTCTTGCAACAGGATTAACTATATGCTCTGTAAATTCCTCAGCTAATCTTTTTTTCTCCGCATCAGATGTAGCAATAATTCTTCCAGCAGCTGCTTCTTGTTGTTCTTTAACTAGTCCGAGTAAACCTTTTTCCTGTAGTCGCTTAAGTTCTTCTTCTGATAATGGCTTACTTTCAGGTTGTTTTCCAAGTAAAGCTTCAGTAACTGGTCTAAGAACGGTGGCTGTTGTTTCTGCCGCAACAACTTGACCACGTCGTGCTTGCTGTACTTGCTGTTTAAATTTTGCCTGAGATTGCGCAAGTTTTTTTTAGATTTTCTATATGTTTTCTGTACTTTGCTTGTCTTTCCATTAATTATATACTATTTTGTATAAAAATTACTGTAGATATTTTTCAATACAACATCGAAACATTTTACTCGTATCATTTGTTAATTTATCAAACAAAAAAAAAGTCGTATTTATTTGCCGTTGCTTTATGATACAACTCAATAAATTTATCTTTTGTTACATCGCCACATTGCTCGTTCGCGATATTTCTAACGTCAACATTGTCGAGTCCTGGAAATAATATAAAACAACCAGTATTTCGCCTAATAAATCTGTCAACATTATAAAAACCCTGGGCGAGATAAACAGAATTACATTTTTTATTTCGCGACAGTGAAAAATATGATCTTATTTTATTCATTTCTTCATTGTTTAGCGGAATATCATCAAAAACTACTATCTTGTGTTCGGACGAATCAAGTTGATTAACTGGAATAAGTTCTTCTGGTTGTTTGATAATAAAGAAATCTTTGCCAGCTTCAAGATCATCATGAAGTTTGTCATTATAATTGCTAAGTAGCTCGTATTTATCCTGTTGCGGATTAATCGTATAAATATAAACTCGATCGTAATTAAAATTATCTCCTAAATTCAAATTCATAAGCAAGTTTGTTTTCCCCGATCCAGTTCTTCCAACAATAAGATAATGACAATCTGGAAGTTCATTGTTATGTTTATGTTTCACCAAACGTTCTGTATCAAAATTTAATATCGATGATTTTGCCATTGTTGTTATAAAATTTTATGCCATATAATTTTGTCAGACGATAAATAAATAATGAGGTTTTTTTTCAAAATTTGGAACATTAGTAGGAGATTCATCAGCTGAAAGTACAACAGACGGGAAGGTTGATTTATCAGGCTATCTAAAAAAATCCGGCGACACAATGATGGGAAACCTGTTTATGTCGAATCAACGAGTATTAGAGTTAGAAATAGATTATCCGCCAATAAATGTCGTTGATACACAAGCTGTTAGTTATGCGCAACTTAAATTAGTTGACAATAATAAACTAGATCAATCTGGTGAAACTTTAAGCGGCAACTTAGATATGTCAGGAAAAAAAAAATTATAAATTTAGAGACCAGGTATCCACCAGCAAACTTAAATCAAACTCAAGCGGTAAGTTATTTACAGTTAAAGTATGTTGATGATAACAAACTTGATAAAATAGGTGGGACAGTTACAGGTAATATCAATATGTCAGGAAAAAAAATTACATACCTTGGAGACCCAGCTGCAGAATCAGACGCAACAGCAAAAAAAATACGTCGATGATCAAGAATCTAAGTATGTGTTAGTGCGTGGTGGTATAATGCGAGTATTTCTCAACATGAACAATAATGGTATTAATAATCTCAGAACGCCAGAAACAGATTTTGACGCAGCAACAAAGAAATACGTCGACAATAGCAACATTAAGATCGCTAGGGATCAAGTAACAGCAATAACAACAGTCAATGATGGAATGACTACATTCAGAAATGATTTTTCCAATCACGCACAATCGTTCTTAAATTTTCGTAGAAATATAAACAAATCTATTAATGAATCTTTTGGAACTCCACCAACTGTTGATATTAAACTCTCTGACATTAACACAAAACTAAACGACATTATTAACGGAATACCTAATATCATTGAAAAAACCAATCTGATTAAAATTCCTCACAAGCAGATCATCAATGTGGTATACACAGTAGCATCAGGATCAGCAACATGGACACCGCAAAATAACACTATCAAACATACTGCAGAGGTCACTGGTGTATATAGGCTGTCTATATTTAGCGGTGCAAAATTTAGTATATTTACAACATATCTATGGCGTCAGTCAACCGATATTTTTCTGGAACTGTATCTTTAGTGTTAAATAAAGATGCTGAGGAAATATTTCTACTGGAACCATCTGATAAAAATTAACCGAAACGCCCTACTGGTGGTGTCTGGAATTTGTCGCTGAAAGACCTCGATTAAGTTAATTATAATAAATCAAACCCAGGGACTGACACTGTTACATAAAATATGTAAACAAATATTATATAAATGAAAAAACGTATAGTTGATTTCAATCATATTTCAGAAAACATTCCAAAACAAGATGTGGACGCTCTAATGCAGTATTATAGATATTATCATAAAAAAAAACTTTGGTGCGTAAAAGAATGTTACAAATACTATACCAAAATACTTCGAGTGATATCATATTTACCGTTGTTAATGACTAGTTCCGGTATAATTTCAAGTGGAGCATCATTAAATCCATTTTTGTTAATAATATCTGTTGTTGGTGTTTCTCTTGCAACAGCGTGTAAAAAAATTGAACCTCATCTTGCGACTAAAAAAAATGCTTGCAAAACAGCAAGTATCACCTAAAATAAAATTACTTGATCAAATACGATCTTATTTGCGTGGTATAAAATATGATATGGACGATTTAATACGCGAGTTCCGTATTATTGACAGTATGTTAACAGATATTCTGCCAATGAGAGTCAGCAGATATGAAAAAGATTATCATAAAATATGGGTTACAACAGTAGATGTTTAATTTTGTATAACTTTAGAAATATCAACCATATTGTCAATAAATGTCATCACATCATCTGCCCAACCCGCTATTCTCACATCATTTTCAGTCGCGAATAACCAAACTGATCCATATTTTGGTAATATATGATATCCAACTTTTTTAATACAATCGCTTATTAGTTTAGTTTTTATACCGGTGTAACCTGACGCTGATTTGATTGAATTAAATCTCTTACAAAATCTGTTTGTTAGATCAAATCCAACATGTCGGGTTGAATTATGGTACATTATATATAATATTTCATTTGTTTAATATGAAATTTTGTCTAAAATTATAAAAATAATAAGTATAGTAGTAGAGGTAATTGAGTGTTCCTATCTCAGAGACCCTCTACCCCGACAAAACAAATTTTGTCAGAAATATGTTAGAAAAGTCTTATCATATGAAAGTCATCATTTTAAGCTAACAAAGGCTGCTGACAAAAATGTTAACGTATAACGTTTTGGGAGGGGTAGGGGGTCTCTGAGAGAGGAACCTTCAATTACCTTTACTACTGTATATTTGTATGTGATATAAATAAAATATACGTCTAGTATGTATGCTGTATCAATGATATACCACTCGTTCCATAATTTTTTCATTAAAAGGAAACTCGGCAAGCCTAGCAGCAGTGCGGGTGAACAGACCATTTTTAGAGCAGTCCGTTTTTGAAAATAAACTTTCCTACAAAAATGAACAGACAAGCGTCAATAGCGCTAAACCGAGACTTCTAACCGAGTTGCACTAAACCGAGGCCTCTACAGGGTTATTTTTTTCTCTTCATGCTTGTGTGTTAAATTTGTATGCGTCCTCTTTTACCGACCCGTGACATTCATTGTTGGTCGTCAACCTCCCTGCTGCTGTAGCGACGCGGGTAGGTGGTGTAATTAAATTATTATTATAATAATACTCGCTAACCATGGAATCTCGCACTGCGAAACTAGCTCGACAGCGACTAGAGGCAGTTAAGATATATCTCCCCGTCCGTGATTCTATCAAGCAACAACTACAGGCGCGTCAGGAGCGCGTCAGGAGCCTCAGGTGGAATTTACAGAAGGTACAGAACAGGTATTTAAACCAATTGTCGAACCAACAAAGAAAATTGTTACAGCAACTGAGGCAGCTCAAAAAGCTCTTGAGACATTGCCTGTCGATATTGCTGTCCGTCTTCGAGCAACTAGACCAAAACTTAGAGTTAGAACTAGCATTATAGATAAATTTACGCCAGAAGGTATTGCCGCTGTCAAGAAACAATACCAGTTAATTGATATTGCCGCGTTTGGATATCATGATAGAGATAAATATGTAAAACCCGAATATGTTAAAACTCTGAAATCTGTCGATTGGGTTAGGGATGTATATCGCCTCGCTACTGACATTCTGCAGATCAGATCTGAGGAAGATATTACTAATTTTACCATTTTTAACCAGGTAGTAAATTAGTATATTGAACAAGTAAAACAAGAAAGGAAACGAAAGCAAGAAGAGATGAATTCGCAGCATGAAAAAAATAAAGGGAGGAAACGAGACGAAAAGAAGAAGAAATGAAGTTACAACATGAAAGAAGATAAACAAGAAAGGAAATCATCCTTAACAAAAAGTAAGGAAAAAGCAGACGAACCAAAACGTAAAGACAAAGCAGGATGGTATGATGCATATCCTGACCACGGTGCCACTGGAAGTGGTATTGTCACTCAAGGAAGTGGTCTTATTACTCCATGTCCAAATAACGTCCTTGCCGATGTTAATAGACTAGAAATTCTGATTGGCGCAAGACGAGCCGGTAATAATTCCCAAGAAATCATTAATGAAGCAGCTGCTATTTGTCAGAGATTATTCACAGGTGGTATCATGGATATTAATGTTTATCGGTCTCTTATTGATGAAATCGTTGATGATTACCGCAGTGCTTGATGCAATTAGATCAGTGACAAGAAAATAATATGATCATACATAATAATCAAGGTAGACCTGTAATGGTCAGGGTGATAAATTTGCGATTACCAACATATAAAGCTATCTACGGAGATGGGCTCGGCGATTACCGTCATTGAACGAAGAACAACGGCTGCTCTCTTTCATGGACCCAGGTGGTAAATCAACATTGTCATGGTTGACTATGACTACAGATAGTGTTCCAAGTACCACAAATGGTTTATTCACATGGCAGATGGTATCACAGCAACGTGCCTCTGCACCGCGACATATATTCATTGCTTTCCAAGATACTGCTAGAGTAAACTCACAATTACATAGCACAAAATTTGACAAACTTGGTGTTACTAAAGTTTCACTGAGAATAAATGGACATCAAGAACCATCTGAGGAAGTGTTATTGAATTTTGAAAATAATAATGTTGCACGTGCATATCATCGTTTGATGACATTCATGGGACGTGATCAAAATGTTGATTCTGGTCTACAAATATCACAACTAGATTTTACAACGCTGTATCCGATCTATTACTTTTCGCTGAAACACATGGATTTATTTAGACAATCTGTCGTTGATATACACTTTCGAGATCGTGTGGCAGGAGGAGCTATTGCTAATTACAGAACAATAGCTGTTATACACTCAGACAAAACAATGCTGCTTGAAGGTGTTGGTGGACGAATGAGAGTCATTGATGCCCCAGTGGAAAACATGTAATTGGATCGCTTGCGATCGCGAGTGCATGATCAGTAATTAAATCACCAATGACATTATATGTCATATCATCATGTTAATGTTACTCTGACTCCTGGTCTGATTGAAAAGCTACAATCAGCATTAAAAAAGAATTCTGGAATAAAAATATCGCTGAAATTATCAGCATTGCAAGGTCCAAATAAACTATCCCTGACAGAACGTCAGCTCAAGCACATCAATGACGCCAAACGATCAAAGACCGATGTTAGACTTGATCTTTCTGCCGGTGCCATTAAATACATTGCCAAGACGGGTGGTATCTTTCCACTTTGCAGCTATACCAGTGTTGATAGTCGCTGAAGCCCCAGCTGTTGCAAAAGCATCTGCACTAGGTGCTGTTGCAACTGCCGCTGAGATGGTATTAAAGAAAGCAACAGGTCATGGACTAAAGACTTCTAAAAAAGGGCGGGGTCTAAGAATGCCAGGAACCCCCTATTTATGGTACGGTCGAGCCGTGAGTGGCTCAGGCTTGAGACTGCCCGGGGCATTTAGCTAGACGCAAAACGTTTCGAGCTTCCCATGTCCAGTTTGGATTTACTTGATGCTGTTAAGAAATTAAACATCAAAATCTTCAGAGGCGTTTTTATGCGTGATCAATTACCAAAACAACCAAACCGTGTTGAAACCGATATCATTAATCTCGATGGAAGTTCTGGTCCGAAGGTAACTTAGCGGTGTTTGCTCAAAACGGTAAAATTAAAAACTCGGGAGAATCAATTCTAACACTAATGGGAGAGATTACTGGACGTATCAGAAGAACTGGATACATTATGTATGGCAATCTCAATATGAGTAAAAATACAATTATCAATGTGAGAGAACCAAAACATGATGTGGCAACAAAACTAATATGTGGACAGTAATGATGCCACGATCAGAACTGAGATCAGTAAATGCGTTTGTTATCAGTATGATTTTACTCTCAGTGCCTGTATCAAATTCTAGTTAGTAGTGACAGTTGGCCAGAACATTAATTCCAACATTCTGGATACTTGATATCAGAGACTGTCAACAGGTTCGGTCCTGTTTGTTTATCTTCCCATCGCTAACTGAGCCTGGACCAGTTTGTGCCCTGGAATAAGGCACAAATGTTAAATTAATTAAAATCTCTTATCTCTAACCCTTACTAAAACAAGAACAGAGTGAGAGAGCATGCAGTTATATAGCTTGGCAGGTACTGTAAGCAACACTGGTTTTGCTTTTAGCTTTATTTTACATAAAAGTTGTAGGACCCTTACTTGGTGTTTGTGTGTCCTTTGAACCCGAATGTAACAACGTTGCTAAAACTGGCGATGCAATGACTGGTTCTCTCAATATGGCTAATAATAAAATTGCTGGTCTTAAAGAACCAGAATCAAACGATGACGCTGCTATGAAGAAATACTTCGACAATAGCAACATCCCGATGATGACCTCGTTAATGGCAATAAATGATGGAATGACCACGTTTAGATCTGAATATACTAATCATGTAACCGCGTTTACAGATTTTCGTAGAAACACAAATAGAACCATTAATGAATTTTTTGAGAATCCAGCTGTCATCGACATTAAGCTCTCTGACATCAAAAAGATTACCGATGGTGTTGTATATACAGTAGCGTCTGGATCAGCATTATGGACACCACTCAATAAATCCATCAAACATATCGCTGAGGTTACCGGTGTGTACAGGATCTCAGTACTCGGCGTTGCAGCATTTACAATATCTTCCATAATTTCATAACGTTATCCAGTTAGTGGATCTTTGGATCTGTGTTAGTGATATTGGAGCAAAACGACGAGGAAACATTCGTGGTGGAACCAGAAGAGAAAGAACTCGGCGTGTTGTACAATTGGTGTATTGAATTCGTCGCCAAACTACCAACTACTTAAAGTATTAGCAATCTACATAATGAACCAATTACCGGTAACCTCAACTGACGTTCAACGTTTCAGATACGAACTAGTATGTTTGTGGCAGACCTAACTGAAAAATATCATTGATGCGCGTTCAGTAAAACAAACAAAATATACGCAGACGTATCGTTGTTACTGAATAACTGCATACTCTGCATCCGCCGTAGTCGCTGAAACAGTAACTATAACCGGAGCATTATCAGCCACATACATAATAGCACCAGTAATAGGAACTGGTGTGTGTGTGAGAGTGTGATTTAGATTTTTAACGCAGCTTTAACAATTTTTCAGTCATATCGCTACGATGTTTGCAGTGTGACAGTTTATGGTGATGTTTAGCACTGGGGCATCATGCCGCAGACATGTAGTATGATGTCCCACCCAGTCACATTATCCTAACACCTGTTAGTACCATTTTTTGAAAGTCTTTGGTATGACTCGGCCGGGGTTCGAACCCGCAACCTCCCGCATCCGAGGCGGACGCTCTTCCACTAGGCCACCGGAGCGGTTGTAGGAATTGGTGTTGCAGTTATAACCGGTGTTGCTAGTATTCTTAATAAGAAGCTATCGTCGCGCGCAGCTGATAAATTACACGAATGTACAACATTGCTATCAGCGGCAACACAGGCACACGCCAAATTATCATCGCTGATATCATCAGGGCTCAATGATGGAATAATATCAGATCAGGAATTCGCAGAAATGATTATGGTTTACTATGAAGTAACTGGAAACCAACTCCCTTATCTAAAGAGTAAGACAGGTATTTAGATCCCTGATTTAAATAATAATTAATAATGTCGCAAGATCAATCACTGCGACTGCTAGAACAAATAGTCGATAATACAACACCACCAACAACCACGATGATATCAGCAACGTCAACCAAGCCTGAGTCTCACGTTAGCTTTCCAAAGGCAATTCCAGCCAAGGAAATAATTCTAGCAAAATTGTTGGTATATTACTGCTGGCCAAATATGAGAGCAAAGTCATTCGGTGGGTTGCAAGCAAATAATTCATTAGTATTTGCGCAAAAAAATAAGTCTGATGGAACACCAGACTGGAATGTTTTAGGCATACCTACGGGCAGTTATGAAATCGAACAGATCAACGATGAGTTCCAGTGCAGAATCAAATCTATCACAGGAAAAGAATCAAAAATCGCTATCAGGATTCATGAGCCAACGTTATCAGCCGCGTTAGAAATATCAGTAATATCTGTATGTAAAATCGTGAGACTGGTGTGCCTTGACAGAGTCAAGGAGTGAAAAAAAATACCATAGAAGCCGCCGATAATAATCAGGGGAATTATTATTCGGTATCACAACTTTCACAATTTGATTGTTTAAAATCCGATTGTTTATAATCGTTCAACTGTCTTACACAGTTTTTTGTTTTATATTCTTGAGACAACCCTGATCTAATTTTCTCAATGCCTGTGCAAGTGGAACGAATTGCCGAACATTTGTATCATAACATACATAAGCCAGCGATTGTTTCATTGTCTGTTGGGTTAATTTAATAAATCTGTATTCGGCTGCTTGTGTGTATCTTCCTTCAGATTTTCGTTCTTACATATTTTTCAAAATCATTTGTGATTTTTTTCAGGATCAAGTTGATCAAAAAGTTGTATACGGTCACGTTATATTTGAATCGCAGAAATAATAACAGTAATATTTTCGTTACTCATTATTTAAAAATAATACTTAATTACATGTTGTTTTAAGTAGCAAAAGTTGACAGTAAGAGCTGAGCAATTTGCCGTTCCATGGGGTCCCTTCATGGGGTATCCTTCAATGAGGCATATTCTTTCTGGCTGACAGTTCTTAGATGTCCTTTTATGGGGTACCCATCAATGAGGCTATTTTTATTTCTGTCTATTTTTACCATGAGTAGGGTGCTCCTGTTTTTCCACCTTACGGTTTCAACAGATTTATACTGATAATTTTTAACTTTTTGCACACCTCCCCCAAAAACATCATAACACGGAGAGTGCAAAATCAGCACCCACCACGTTGTTTAACATGGTTGGGTGGTGTACTTATCAGTATATTTTCTGTTGGGGTGGAACCCCAATTATTAAATGCGATTTATTGCAACCGTCTACAAATTTGTCAGTCACATGATTGGAACGCCAGTTTCCACACGCTGAGTGTGAAAATCCGCAGCGCTAACCGGTCGGCCACGGAGCTTTCTTACTATTATCAATTATAAGTTACCAATACCTGGAAATCTAAAAATTGCATTTGGGGGCGTGGACTATTCCTAACAAGGATACAAGCGAGACTACTGGATTGGTACTGTTTAATCTTTAGGCAGTTCTACCCGGAGTTATTTCCCTTCACCTGGAGTGTTGTACTGAAATATTAATTTTTCTTTGTATTTATTTGAAAATGTTGAGTTGATTATATTACCCGCAACATGGTAAACCGAAGCTGGGAAATGCAGAAATATTTGACAGCTGCATACATCAATGGAAATTATATTTCTTTGCCTCTCTGTGGATTCACAGATTTATCTTGGAATTTTTTTTATTATTTCCAGTATTTCCCGGTTCACAATTCGACTCTGTGTTGTAGCCTGAAGATTATTCAAAGAATTATCAAGTTTTTGGCCGTTAATAAGATCAATCACAAAACCATATTTGATCAGGCCATTGTAACACTCATGCACAAAACTGTGACAGGAATATTTTGTTTCCCCATCACCGACCGGTGTTTTAGTCGACCGTTCCTAATCACACCAGCATGCGACACCTCATAATTCTTGATGATGGGATGCGTTACAAATTCATCGGAGTTATTTCCTTGATCCATTTATATAGTATATATCATTTGTCTAAATTATTATTGTATTGCTAGAAAAAGTATGTGGGATGCTGCTAGTGTGAAATCTTGCGAGATAGTCTCCAGCGTTTTTTATAGGAGATTCAACGCTATCATTATTTTTTTTATCATAATACCGTTCAAAGCTCTGTATCTTCTACCTCCACACAATTGCGTTTCCCCCAACCCCTTGTTACACTTCAAACATGGCTTTGGTCCTAGACTCCCCCGTCGCACAGTCTGCAGGTGGTATGCACAGAAATCCCTTACACAAGACTTATTACAAGGAGTTGTAGATCCAATCATGAACCACTTGCAACTATTCTTTGCTTGAATCATTGTATATTATAAACTGAAGTTTAAATATATTTGCCTTAATTATATGATGGAAGAATTTACAAGATCATCTGCGATCAAGCCCTCTCAAGCTAGATTTAATGTTGACAGAATAACCCTCGACTTGCCTAGGCGAGCTCTTGTTGATGTTGATTTGACGAATAAGACTTTAACCAATTGTATCCATGAAACCTAGAGAGTCTCGTAACGATGGCGCGGCTCATGTGTGGTCAACATTTAAAATTATACAAGACGATAAACCCACAATTGATGCTACAATGAATGACCAAAGAGCAAAGACAATTATTGATTTTCTAGACGAGAAAAGATACATTCTTAGAATAAAATTTATTGTGGCGGCAGACGATGACGTAACCTGGATTATCTGTGACAAACGTGACCCTGTTCGGGAACCACACCACGCTGGAGATGTTGTAACGTTAAGTAAAATTTCCAAACCAGGAATATTGACTGGTATTGACAAACAATCTTATGAACGAGCATATCCTGTGACGGCAGCAATCTAACAAATAACAATAGGAATGGGGTGCAGAAAAAAGAGCAGGGCACACGGAGTCGATGGCATGATCGTGTGCCACATTGTACATTGTTTCCTGGATTATTGCATTCACCAACTGCCTGAAAGAAAAGGAGATCATTGATAAGAAATAGCAATAACAAACTTCTCAAGATGACTGACATGGTAGTCATACTGGATTGTTTGATAGGTACAATCTTCATTTAAAGACCAACTATACATTATAATAAGTATTCTAGTGGAAACCTAATATTGACACGATTTTTCTTCTAGGAGGAGTAATGATAACGTTTCCAAAACATGGCCTCCGTGACGGTCATATTGTTGTCCATATTGGATATCAGACTGACACAACTTTTATTGAAGACCAAGTAGATATCATAATAATCCATCTGCCTACATAATTTCCATTTAGGATGAGCAGCGACAGCACGGTGTCTAAAGCTAGCGGGCGTAACGGCCATACTGGACTCCTCACTGCCGCCATTTTCATTTAGGACGAACTAGATATCATAAAATGTATATTAGTGAAAACCTCATGTTGATATGGCCATTCATTCTTGAGAAGTAGTAATGAGATTTTCAAGAGGGCCAAACTGGACTTCTGAGTGGAACCATTTTTATTTAGGACCAACTATCATCATAAGAAGTATTCAGGTGCAAATCCCATAACGATATGACTTTTTGTTCACGAGAAGCGAGAATAATATATTATACATGGCTAAAATAGTGGCCATATTATACATCAAAACCGCGCTAGTCATATTTACGACCAGGTAGACACCAAAAGACATCTTAGATGTGCAAGTTGGTTTATTTTCATTTAACACCAACCAGATATTACAAGAAGTTTTCTGGTGAAAACCCCATGTTCACATGACTTTCCGTTCACGACGGGTAGCAATAGCATAATTTTCAAAATGACTGCAGTATCGTCCATACTGGATGTCACATTGGCACCGTTGTTATTTAAAACCAGCTAGAAATCACAAGACGTCTTTCTGAGAAAACCCCATATTGATGTGACCAGCCATTAAGGAGGAGGAGTAACAATAACATAATTTTCAGGATGGTTGTAGGGAAAGCCATATTTGATATTTGAGCAGTACCATTTTCGTTTAGGACCAATTATGTGTATAAATATTTATGCCCATCATCCAAGTAGTTTATGAGGAGAAGCGATTGCAAACTTTGCTTATGGATGGACGGATATTGGACGATCGACGACTGGCAACATGCTATCCCTATAACACTTCTGGTGTATGATCGAACTGGCACTTCATTATTATTGATACAATGAATATCAATGAAAATTAAAACTTGCTAAAAAGACAAGAATCAATTGTACAAAATGCAAAACAACAGAAGCACTTTTTAGGTATCGAAATGTAAATGTTTCTTGTGTGCCTAGCTCAATTTTTCCATCAACAAATAATTAAGGATTCAAAAGTTACTGAAGTCGGACTGAAATCTATTCATATGCAGTCAATATACCGCTTTTATTCCTTCAAATACTGAATATAGCATGCAATGCTACAAGCTCTGAAATGGTAGAATCATAAAGTCCTTTGCTAAAGTTAAACAAACAAAATGTAAATTAATAAGAGACCCATCACAAGAAAAAAGGAGTGATCTTTTGATTTTCACGAAGGGTAATGCTCTAAATATACAAGAAATCAATTTGGGAGGTAAGAAATCAATAAGTAAATAAATCAAAAGGGTACGTTTGGAGCATCTAGTCTATATCAAATTATTTTCAATCATACTGACTGGAAATAAAATTATATCTTGAAACACTGCTACTTGTCTGTTCCTTAGGATATTTATGCCATTATATCAAAAGCCTATGGTAATGAGATTTCTGTCATAAGAAATTGATACAGTGCCTGACGTGGGTTGATCCCTCAAATCCAACTGAAGGATCTTGTATTTGAGTACATGACCCAGTCTATATAACCTATAACTTATATTAATTATCAAGGAAAAGGAATAGTGACAGGACACTGTATGGCTTAATGCAAACGGGAAATAGCTAAAAGATTTTGTGATGAAATTACCGTTAAACGTTCAGTAACAGATTAATTACTGTTTTTAATCTTGGTAGAATGAAAGTTTAAAAATAATTATAATCACCATATGCATTATAACGCGACACTGTTAGAAATGTAAGGTGGTTGGGGTGGGGTAAAATTACTTACCTGCTACGATTGTATTATATATCCTTTCCAGAACTCTTAGTCCCCAATCCAATCTGTTTATTCCATCCTACTAGTATAACTGAAGGGATAATACTGAACTAACATGATCCCGGTATGACTCCTTGGTCACAGCCAACTTGAATTGCACTTAGAGAAACAAGACATCAGAGCTGGTTAGGAAGAAGGAATCCTTGCAATAATGGTAGATAAGTATTACACATTTAAAATTAGTTTAACCACCACCACCCAAGAAAAACACATTACATTTCAATAGCAGTGACACTATATCTGCTTCTATTGCATTACTGATTTTACCAGTAATGAGGGAGTCTGCTAGCACATATGGCATAAAAAAGATGCAGAACCTATTAAATGCCTGTACACGTACGAAACATCACTGAACATAGGTCGTTTTGACCTTACATTTAGATAGTTAATTGCGCAGTTTTGGTACAACTCTACGAGGAATTTATACCTGCAATAGTAGTTCTATATACTTCTTTCTTATGACGTGTCGTGAGTAGTAATAGGGGGCGATATGGGGAATATGAGGCCAAAGAAGGAAAAACAGTCTGGGCCTGTATAGGGACAAGATTTAAAGGGACAAATAGCACACCTTGGGCCTATATAGGGACAATGGGAATTTTGTATAAGAACAATAGGAATGGAACAGGTGGGATGACGTCATGGTACTGGTCACTTGCAACAATGTAGCAAGTGGCTGACCTGAATAAGCGCAGCTACTCTAGGGAGGAAAAATACAATAGAGAGACAGAGACATAGACAACAGATAGATAACACATATATAGGCAAGAAAGAATAAATATCTTTTCGAGGTATATGAAAGTGGCCCTGAAAAGGGTCTTTGAGTTCTTCTTCTTCTATTGTCTCCACTTCTTCCACCACGTTCTCACTTTTTCAATGATTCCTTTCTTCTTCTTCTTTTCTTCGTCTGGAATCCAGTCAGGATGTCCCATAGCTCTAAACTTTTCCTGTACCTTTATCCAGTTCATCTTCAGTCTCTCAAACTCTTCTTTTCTCTTTATGTTTTCTTTGTCCTTTCTTTCTTTAGTCCAGGTCTCTTTAATCCTCTTCACTTCTTCTTCCATCACGTTTTTCATCTTGTCTTCGGCTTTCTTTAACCTCGTCTAAGCTCCACTTGACAAAAGACCACTCTGTGCAATTAAATCTATCTTGCAAGAAGCTCCTTACTTTGATGACAAGATCAAGGGTTTCCTTCAATGTCCACATTCTTACATACTTAGGCTTGATGAATCCTCTTAATTTTTCCACCTCCTCTTCTATCATTCCGGCCACCTGATCCCTGGCTACTTTGAGGCTATTGATTTGACTGGTCACAAAGTCTTTCGAGACTGGATAGCTCCATTCTTTTTCAAGACTTTCCACCACGTAGGCTGCATCCATCATCCAGAAAAAACTATGCCTTAATTCATTAAACAAATTCATTTTATTCTTGAAGGTGTTGACTAGTCAACGCAGGTAGCCAGACTGACGAGCGCTCTGCTTTATATCCTTGGCGCACGGACGTGAAGGAATACATCCCTTATACTCAGTTCACATATTATATACTATCCACACAAACGAACTAGAACGCATAAAACACACCATACATACTATCCACACAAATCAACGAGAACTCATAAAACACACCATACCTACCATCCACACAAACCAACGAGAACGCATAAAGCACACCATACATACTATCCACACAAACCAACGAGAACGCATAAAACACACCATACCTACTATCCACACAAACCAACAAGAACTCATTAAACACACCATATATACTATCCACACAATCAAACGCGAATGCATAAAACATACACACTATACTATCCACACAAACGAACGAGAACGCATAAAACACACCATACCTACTATCCACACAAAAGAATGCGAATGCATGAAACATACACACTATATTATTTACACAAACGAACGAGAACGCATAAAACACACCATATCTACTATCCATCCAAACGAACGAGAACGCAAGCACAAACACACACATATCAGTAAAGAAGTGAGTGTTTATAGTCACACTACTTCACATTCACACAAATTGGCAACCTGAATAGTCTCTTTCCTAGAGATCTGGTTAGCCCTGAGAAGGGCTGTTTTTTTAGAACTTCAGATGCACCCGTTTAGTGATGACATCTCCCAGGCCGTGCCCCACACAAGCATCGCCGGCTCCAGTCATTCTCCCAATTAATGCATATGATTCCGAGCGCAGACGGGGCTTGAGTGGCCTCATCATCCCAGTTTTCACTTTGAGGGATAGTGAATACTTGTTACATCTGTCTTCTCCTATGCCAGACCCGGGGATGATGAGGTCTCTGTGGCTCCCACTCTTGCCGCTGTCTCTCCAATTCCTCCAATGCCTCCTGCTCCCAGTTTTCTGCCTGGGGACAGCGGTTCCTGGTACTGGTGGTACTGGTGGCAGAGACTGTGGGAGTCTTTGTTGTGGAAGTGGTGGTTGTTGAGGCGTTGGTGTCCTCACCTCAGGCTTGACCTCACATACAGGTCTTAGCATGAGGTGAGGCAGGATCCCTCGTTTCTTTTCCTTCTCCTCTTCTTTCTTTTTCTTCTCTTCCTCTTCCTCTATCCTGGCTTCTTCTGCAACGGCCTCCATGGCCAGCTCGTCCAGGAGGCGTCTAGCATACTCCAGGTGCATTTGAAGCACCAACAGTTTTGTGATTCTGCTACTCATGTTCAGTGTTGATACGTCAACGATGGGTAGCCAGACTAACGATCGCGTCGTTTATATACTTGAAGCGCGGACGTGAAGGAAAACATCCCCTGACACCAAAACTTACCATCACATTAAACGTGCGGACCTAAAAGAAACACTCACGTTGACTTTTTTACTTACAAACACAGACATGCACGATTCGACAAGACAGAGAAACGATGTGTGGGTTTATTTTTTTTACTGACAAAGAAACGAAGTGCTTATAGACACACTTCTATCTTTTTAACATACAATCACACAAATTTCTTTCTTGGCAATTGAATTAGTATGTCTTTTCGAGAGTATTGGGGTAGCCCTGAAAAGGGCTGTTTTGTTGACGGGGAGTGATGGCAATCGTTTTTGCTGTCTAAGATTGCGACCCCGTCTGGCAGCAGGCTTTCCTACACGATACGGCCTGCTTCTGCGGAAAGAGAAGGAGAACTCTTTGGTGTCTACTCGACAGTCAACAAAACCTCTGTCTGGTTCTTACTGCTACTGCTGTTGCTGCTATTGTTGTTGTTGCTGCTGTTCTCTCTGCTTCTGAAGTCTGTACTTCTCAGTCCATTCTTCTTGTTCTTTCTTGATTTTCTCTATGAAGACCTCTTCTACCAGGTCTTGGGCTATTGATAACATCCTGACATTCTCTATCTCTTCAGGCTTCGGTATCAGGTTTAGCCTGACACGATGTAAATTCACGTAAGCTTCGTTCAGCTTGCCTAGTCTGGAAGGCATGTTCATAGGTAGACGAGTCAACCATGGATGGACAGACTAACTAACTAACTAACTAACTTTGTATTATCCTGGCGTGCGTACATATTGTATATGTGCCAGTAGTTAATGACCGCATAACGGCCTGCTAAATATCCCGGGGAAAGGAATCAGAGCCTCATCCCCTTGGCTTTAATGCTCTTTATAGGAGCTGGTAAATTAGCCCAAGATCGTTCTATAGTAGGTCGTGGAACAATAAGTCCCAATCGACCTACCTAACTGGTGAATTAACTTGGATACTTTCGGTTAAAAGTTCGAAACTTTTTAAACACGTCAGCATACTCCTCCGCATATAGAGGAGTCTGTGGTGGCATGTTGGTGTTACCGGGCTATCTTTCTCCATCCCGTAGGGTCTCCAGCCCGCACATGCCGCATGTTATACCATGCACCCACATGCCAATCCGCCATAGCACCAGTTAGGGGCTTGTGCCGGAGTGGGAATAGACCCAACACGCACTCAAGATTTGTACAGTCTGTAAGGACAGCGCGACAGGTGTCTACCGAAGCAGTTTGTGACGCCAGTTGCGATTGGTCGAAGACTATGACGCCACGACGGGGCACCTGTCTTCTAGACAGGTGGAAATTGTTCCACATCCCCATCTAGGTACGGGAGTCCTAGCAAGGAGGAGGGGAAGGCTGTACCAATTTCAGATCCAGTCCAGTTGTACTAATGGACATATCCTTATGCCAATAATGTGTAAGCCACCTCTGCAATTAGCCAAATTCATTCACTTTGTAAAATTTTTCCTACCACCTATCAATCGAATTTTACTAGTACATTGTGTACATTCAATAAGTCCCTAACAATTTTAAATACTAATATGTCTTAGCGACATATGATAGTTGAGTCAATATTAGTCAATCGGTTTGAATTTAGAACAGCCGGCCAAAGGATCAAGTCAGAATCATAGATTGTTATAATTGGGTTTCCTAGCCAAAATGGAGTCCCATTAAATAAGAGGCAATTTTGATTTAAAAGCCCTGAAAAGGATTATTGTCTTCCGTCCAGATCTCTTTAGCCGTTCTAGTTTCACGATACCGCCGATTCGGGAATGCTTCATATCCGTGCAAGTTGGTTAGAAATTCGGCAGCATCAATAAGAGACGACATCGGGTGTTGACTGTATGCTTCTGGATAATATTTGGAGAGGAGGTGTCTTCCAAATGACCACTGTTGAGGGTTAGGTCTCCTATTCCTTAGAGACTTCCAAGCCATGTATGTAACTGCATTGATAAAGTTAACAGCTTTCTTGGCGTCAGCTGCAGCCTCATATAGTCCTAGGTTATGTGCATTTAAGATATCTTTGTCAATTTCCTCCTCTTGTTCTCTTTCAGTCGCCTCTACTATACTGTCCTCATCGTTGTCCTCCACCTGGACAGTAGGTGTTGTTGTACTAGGCGGTGATTTTGCTACCACACTTGCGAAAGTCTCCCTTGTTGTTTGTTGTTGTATAGGAGAAGGGTGTGGGGGTGGGGAAGGTGGGGTAGAGAGTCGAACCTCATTTATCATTTCTCGTAGCTGTTGAGTAGGTGGAGTTTTATCTGTATGGGTGGGCTCTATTGGCTCTGATCTCACTGGAATATCTCGTCCCAGCTGAGTCGGTTGATTAGGATAAGGTTTCTTTGTAGATCTTCGCCGGGTTCTTCGTCGATCACCACTATATCCCTGGCGCCCATTTCTATTATTCTCTGTTACAGTTGTTTCTTTTTCCCAGATGAGCAAAAGAGTTGTGCGCTTCTCCTGAGTGCGTAAGCTACAACCCGTAGCTATACTGAGCCCTAAACCCCTTAGGGCATTCAGTGCTGTGGCGGAAATAAGTTCCATGTCTAGCGTTTAGCCTCGTGATTACGTGTTGCTCTTTCTATGATCGCTGCACACTGATGGCCAGACTGGAGACCGACCTGGTTTATATGGTTCAAACGGGGACGCGATAGAAAACATCCCTACTAGGTTTTTGTTGAGTCGAAACGTTATGATAGCGAATGTCATGGTGAGGGATAAAGAGAAGTCAAAGAGCATATATTCACAGTCTTTTTGAAAACAAACGACAGACACATGTCTTCAAAACAAAACATTTTTATTCAAACAAACAATTAACCACTAACAATTAACAATAACATCAAACAAACTTTGTTTGACAAGGTTGACAACGTTGTGAAATCATATGAGATTTCCACTGATGGAAGTCATAAGGCCATTCATGTACACTACGCTCCCTAGCTAAAGACAAAAGATAGCCATAATGGTCACAAAATCATCGATCTACTTTCTCATCGTTTCTAGAAGAGTTACTATCCAAATAAGTCACTAAATGTTCTAAGGAATATCCAAAACTTCGTTGATGAAGAAAATACACACAATATTGTCCACACACCATGGAATCTGTGCCTTCTAATTTCACATTATTGTATCGTGTCGTCTGGGCATTTCTTCTCATAAAATCGATGATGTCGTCTTCCAAAGGGGTTAATGCATACGAATCAAAATATTCCACACAATCCTCTTGAGGGAAGTAGACGGCGACCCAGTGAGTTCCTAGCTGTCCGGTAGCTTCGTACAGGGACAAGTACGATCTCAAGTAATTTTTCTGGGTAAAGTTAGGTTCGAAGGGTCTGGTACACAAGGTCTTGCCATCGCGACTGTCATCGATCTTGGACACTCTGTAGTGCTTAAACTGGAAAGGATTTTGATCGTGGGCTCCGTTGAGGGATGCATTGTTGACGATACCAATGATTAAACGTTTGGGTAACTGTCCTTGGAACAGATGATCTTTGATCTTGGATCGGAGTGCTGCAGCAATGGTGAAAGTTTTCTCTTCCACGCGTCGTATCGGATACTTGGCGGTTGTTCTGCTCAATGTGTGACTGATGTCGTTTCCCGCTTTAGGTAACACTTCTACGCGGCGCACGTAAAGTCTGGCTTCTTGGATGATGGTTTTGTACTCGTTGGAATGAGCCATCTAATGGAAAGCGGTACTGCTACGATCCAATCTCAGGCGAATATCTACTCCGTTCAGTAAATACTTGTCTTGCAACCACATGTCCAAATGAAACAATCCATCAGATCTAAACTACGTCCTTGTAGGATTTTCTTTCGACGGTTGTAAAAACCCACATTGTGAGTATTCTCATCTGCTGTCAGGGCTGTGTCGTTAAACTTGTTCTCGCCTGCGGTGTCAGGTTTCCAAACCACGCAAGCATCCAGATGAGTGTTCTTGACCTCTTTTCCGTCCGTCAGGAGATTTTCCAGGTACGCTCGGCAAGGGTAAGTATCCATGCTACTGCTGACCAGTTTGTTATTCAAGTACAAATCCACTTCGCTGAACAAGGAATGCATGAAATTGTTGACGGGAGCTACTCTAGCTTCGGCTCCCGGATTGGTGTTGACCGCGTTGATCACATTGAGTTTCAGATACAAGTAACTGCTATTCAGATCGATGTAATCTTCGGGATGTCCTTTGATTTCAAAGTCGATGGGAGCTGAATCCGTCAAAGAAGAGACGGGATGAAATTCGACCCATTGGGATTGTTGCATCGTCATCATAGTGGGTGGCATGGCAAACAGATCCAGTTCCAACTTGGAACAGACACAAGACTCTCCGTGGGTCATTTTCTTTCTTTCTTTTTGTGTGTGATTTAATAATCAAAAACGTCTAAGTCTCGGGCAGTTCTTCTTTTCTTAGTCTTTCCAGCTCTGAGAGTGTGAAATCCTCTGAAGGGGTGCCTTCGTCGTCTTTTTCTGCCTTGTCCTTGCTGCGGCGTTAGGGAAGCAGGAATGTCTGACTCGGTGGCGTCCACGGCATTTATAGGAGTTTCGCGTCGGCCCAAAATGTCTTTGCCCATTTGAAGCAAAACATTTTTGCCTGCTCTCAAGAAAGCTTCTTTGGGGTTTTGTTTGTCGATGATGACATTGTGGAAAAATTCTTTGCCGTGCGTCAAAGCGGCATCTTTCAAGGAGTGCAATCCCGTGTCAACATCGGTTTCAAAAAGAGAGCCACCGAACGAAAGGCCGATATGAGCATATCTCCTAAACCATGTCCTTGTTGTTGACTCCTTGGTACACAGGATACATGACTGACAAGAGGTTTGAGTAATCGTTTTCGAAAATGGAGTTTCACTGTGACTTTTCCCTTGGTGAATGAAATATATTGTCCCAGATCTCCTTTTATAGTAATGTTGACAGTGTCGAAATACGACTTACCGACGGGTAAATAATGAGGATGTGCAAGTTTGCGGTGAACATGATAGGTGTTTCCACCTTCCTCGTCAGCGGCCGTAGCAGAATCCACTTTGAAAGGAATGACACGTAGTAACGGAATGGAGGTGTGTCCCACCACATTATACTCCACCACATCGGAGTACACAAAGATTAAATTCAGTCCTTGGTTCATTTCTACAGGGAATCGAAAATATTTCGCAAAATCCAAGTTGCCAGTAATGGCTGGTATTTCATTTTGAATCCTGATCATCTATGGGTCTCCACCCAAAATATCATACATTCAGGACAAAATGTAATGGCCAATACTTTGTCCTCTGAAAACTTGATCTGTAGGCGACGAGCTATTTTGTGGTACTCGATCGTAACACTTCTTCAAGCTTTCCCCCAAGACTTTACCAAACAAGAAATTGAACCTGTCTGCAATGGCGTTCACTAAATGTTGACCACTAAAATAATAGCCTGGGGAAATTTTCAGCAGATAAGTGGAGCGATTAGTTTTGGGGTCTTGTGTTTTCATAGAGTCAGCTGCAATGGCACGTTCATCCAAGCCTTGTTGCACTTGCGGGTCATGAACTTCTACCGTAAAAGTGTTTTGATTTTCGACGATGTTTTTTATTTGTGTAGGGTGAATCATTTCCACTAAAGCCACTTCCCAATGGGCTTCGTCATCCAATTGGATGGGCTGAGGTAATCTGGCCGTGAAACAGCACAAAGTGTTATTGGGAAACACCTCCATGGAACTGTCACTGGGTAACGTTAAGTAAAATTGGTTGTTCATAATTCAAGAATTCTAGTGTCCGAGGGGTATCTGGAAGTCAGAGGAGTGCCTAAAAGAGGATAGTTAGGGTGACTCTTGGAAGGGGGACTGACGTTGGACGCAAAACTCCCGTTGTTGTTCCCGTTAAAGGAATATTTCAGAGACGGGTTTTGAAGAAGGTAACCGATGCAACTGCTGATTAAATTCGTCCACAATTGTTTGTCTCCTTGTTGCTAACTCAAATTGGCAATGGCAGCACCGACGACACAATACACCACAAAGATTTGACAGAGAAAGACGATTTGCGTTGTAGGCACACGTTCTCCACACCACACCCACAAAGGTTGCTTTTGTAGATCTTGCAGAGAAGAACTGGGGGAAGGAGTGGTCACTGCAGTAGCTGAGGCTGAGTTGAAGGGCATGATGGTCACTTCATTTTATAGCCGATGATTTGCGAAGCGTCGATCCAAGAGTCAAAACTAGGAGGATATCCTTTCCAACGTACTTTGACTTCTTTGACACGTCGTTTTTCCACTTTACGGGTTCTTCAATCGTGAATGCTTTCTATCTCGTACACGTCGTCTTCTTTTTTTGTCACGCGTGTAACTTTGGCAAGTAAAACGTTCCTTTTAACACTTCCCCGTTCATGTCTTCCAATTTATAGACGGGAGGATGACGGCCACGCACACGTTCAGTGACACGAAACAATTTGGTGGTCCAGTTGGGTAAGTAACCTTTGTCGAAAGTGCGTTTGTTTTTGCCAATGCGCACCCAATCTCCTGCTACCAACACTCCACCTTTCTTGGGAACAGTCACCGTTGGGGACGTACCAAACAGACGCTCGAAGACGGTCACTTCGTTGTCGGGAATCACTTCTTGGGGGGGGGGGACGTCCGATGCTCCGATGGTAAGATTGGTTGTACGATTGGACGAGGTGTGGTAAGACGTCGATGTACTTGAGAGTGTGTTGATGCGTAAAATATTTCCACATGCGTTCTTTCAAGGTGCGTTGAAAACGTTCCACGATGCTGGCTTTGGTTTCGGGATTCTCGGTGGTGGAAAAATGAATGTCACGTTTCCTCAGTTCTTTTTGGAAAGCTTAGTTCAGAAATTCGGTGCCTTTGTCGGTTTGCCACGGAAGAGGGTGACGCCCGCTTTGTTTCAACACCAGTTTGAGGGCTCGCACTAACTCACTGCTCGATTTGGAAGTCAATGGTACGACCCAAGCAAATTTGAAAAAGACATTGATGACACAAAACAAATATTTGTAGCCACGATTGTAGGTGGCTAAATGAGAGACATCGGCTAAATCGGCTTGCCATTGATGATCGATGTCCTCCCCTCGGGTGCGACTTCTGGAAAATTTTCGTCAAATGGGTTTGTGTAAAGTGTACGTGGCTTGTTCTTGTAAACATCGTTGCACTTAAGGTAAACGAACATTTTTCAGTCGAGTTTTGGCAGTACGATACACTTTCTGAACTCCTCCGTAACCTGCAGGATGGGATGGATCGTAGTAAATGCTGGCTAAGACCTTCTCCATTTTTTAATAAGTGATCCACTCTTCACTGATGCTCCTCTTTTCTTCGTGTGGTATTTTCTTGGATTGTAATGCTTTACATGTCCGACGAGTGATAGGTGTCGAGGAGGAAGATGTCTAAACTGGGGTAATCAGTTCTTGTTTCACTTCTGTCTTGGCTTTCGTTTTCTCTTCTGAGGAAGAAGGAGTAGCCATCATCGTTTTAATCCAACCAATTCTGGATGTAGGTGGTGTTGTTAACTTGCATACTTTTTCTGGTGGAGTTTAAAGCTCTTCTTCTTTTTCTGTCTTGATCTCTGAGACTAGTAGTGGTGGACTTTCTGTCTTGATCACTCGGGCTAGTGGCGGTGGTGGTGATGGGCTTTTCATCAAAGCCTTAAAATATTTCAGAGTGGGTAGAGCTGTTTCATCTAAAGCTTTCTGGTGAAAAAGTTGCAGTCGTTGTAACAACTGACCGTACTTTTGCGATTTTTCCGTTTCTGACAAATCGCTGCAATCCATCAACGATTGCAATTCTTGTTGTAACTGGGACCTTTCGGTCAAATGATGATTGGGAGGTACATGCAGGGTTCGTTGTTCTTGCCAACGATGGTATTCCATCCATCGTTTGTAAGGTACTAATGCCAGTTTTTGCCCTTCTATTGGATTTCAAGGATCACGTCTGAGATCTTTTGATTACAGATGTCCCTTTTATCTTCTTGACCTTTTATCTTTATCCCAGGATTCTTCCAAACATTCCCAATACTCCTTTCAGAATGGGTCCTCCTATGGTTCCCAGCAAGGGTCCTAACAGGGGTAAAATTCCTCCGCGTTGCACCAACATCTTTTTCTTTTGACTAATGGGGATTTTCTTTTGGACCATTTGGCGAAGAACGTGTCGATGTTTGGCTAAGCATTCATTCTGATGTTTAGACAAAGGTATCGTGCCTTTCAAGACATTCAAACAACATTCGCTCACGGTATCGATGACGTCCTTGGAGGCGGTTTGAATGAGTTTTTTCGCATGGGTGGAGGAGCTTTGGTCAGGACGGACAACATGTCCCAATGTTTGGATTCACGAGGAGGCAGTCCTTTTCTTTTTCCTTTTCCTTTTCCTTTTCCTTTTTGACAGAAGAAAGACGGTGTGCACGTCTTGGAGGGGACATCTTTGGGCGTTCAGGAGTACAAAACCACTAATCCCTATCGTTTGGTTCAGGTCATTTTTATACTGGAATGCGTCGCCACTGATTGTTGGCTCGTTTTATCATTATCATGGCAGGCATCATACGGCGTGGAGGGGTTCGCAACGGATTCAGTCGGGACAGTTCTTGCATGGACAAATCCAGTAAACTCTTTACCATGTCTGATTTCTCTTGGACTTTGATTTTGGGGGCAGGTACTTTGTGATCAGCTGCTACTGCCGCTAAAGAGGAAGACGGTGTCACCACTGGAGAAGAAGTTTTTGGAGACGCAGGTTTCCGATGTTTCATCAAATTAGGAAAGACACGTGTCAAATCGTTTGTGGCAGGCATCACCAACAACGAAGTGGTAGATGTTGAGGCTACTGGAGACGCAGTCACCGTTGTTGTGGCAGATCGTGGTATGCGAATGTAAGGTTGCGTCCTAGCGGCACTACCTCTCTTGCGGGTAGATCCTGTTTTCTGTGGGCTTTTCTTTTTTTGTGCCTGTGACCTGGTCTTGACACAGTTGCTCTTTTTCTTTTTCTTCTGGGTACGTCGAGGAATGGCTTTTTTCTTGGAGACGACTTTGGGATCATTAGGATCCCATTTTAAGAGGGAAAGAATGATAACACCTCCTAGAGAACCGCTTGCTCCAGGTTTCAAAATGATTTGCTTTTTGGTTTAAGTGTCGATGCGAGGATCGGCCAGTTGCGTCAAAGGATGCTTTGTTTCTCTCAAAAACAAAACGTTTGGTTTGATGTGGAATGTGAATGATACCTTGCAGTAACTGACGTGCTGCCACAGTAAACCATCGTTGAGACTAGCTTCTAAGACACGAGCACGTATTTGTCGATTTTTTCGCGACTGATGCCGTACAAGGCACAAATCAATTTGACGGGAAGATGAGACTGAAGGGACGTCATGTTGACGCTGTGTGAGACAGACCCCAAGTGACAGAGATTTTTTTTAGATTTTTTTTTTTTTTTTGGTTGTTGTGGTTGTGGTTGTGGTTGTTAAGTCGACGACGGGGATGTGTACACGACAGGCCCTCCGTCTTGACACCAGTGGTGAAACAGATGGGTACGAAATCACAAATAATCGGGAGTGGTGGGTTTTAAATCCACGAGTAAATAAGCGTGTGGGGTTTGAGTGGCATCGTTGTACGCATGAGTCAGCCAAGGCGTTCCTAACTGTTTGGCTAGCACTTGCACTTGCAATTTATTTCTAGGGCTTTTAAACAACACCACGTAATGAGCATTGAGACTGATGGTACGATGGGCTTTACTTTGTTGAAACAAATTTTGAGTGATGTAAATGACACTGGCATTACGATGATGCTCTTTGCGCGTAAACCACAGTTTAATTTCTTCTTCGTCTTCTCCTAACATGTCAAAAAATAATCAAATGGGCTTGACTAGGGTCAGACACGATTCCGTCGTCTTCACCAGGATTGCCTTCCACAAATATGATGGAATCGCCTTGACTTTCTCGCAGAAGGCTGTACGCCGATTGCCACTCTTTGTAACACCACACGATTCGTTGAGGTGGACGATCGATCAAATGATGTTTATGTTCGATCAAACGTTTGACAAACTCGGTTTTGCCTGAACCACTAGGTCTGGCAATGAGCATGTTAAAGGTATGGCGAAGATACAAGGCCTCCTAACTAGTCCGATCTACGTGTTCGTCGATGACTTTGACAGTGGAGGAAGAGGGAGTAGAAACAGTAGAGGTAGCCATAGTAGTAGTGTAAGGAATGTCACTTTTGACAGGAAGACAGACAAGACAAGACTTTTTATAATTTTTTTTCAGGACACGTTTATTGTCATCTTTAAAAATGAACAACACCAAAAACAAAAATGCATAAAAGCCAAATGGTTAAGTACATGAATAAAAGACACATCAAAACGATCATAGTGGAATATAAACAAGTCTTTGTACAACATTTGTGGTGAGAGGTGGTATCGTAGGGACAGTGTGTAATGTTCTTAGAGTCTCTACACTCCTTGGCACAGTCACACAGGAGTCCTCCTGAAATGGTCTTTCGGGGATGTCAATGACGGTTCTATCCTGAAGAGAGTGATTTTCCTCGGTCACGACTTCTTCCTCTGGCACTGTCACTAACACTGGTTTAAAAGTTACTTTTTCCACTGAACGTTTTAATTTTTTAGGATGACAAATCTTGGATATAGTGTGCCACTTCTTTTGTCCAAGCCTCGAAACCCCAACTTTTCTAGTCACTACATCTTTCCAGTGACGGTGTAAGTCACAAGCTACACACACATCATCGTACACATCTTCAGTACCTAAAAATTGACGAATCTTTCTTTCCTGTAGAGGTTGTCGAGAAGTATCGCGATTAAAGAGCAAAGCTTTGAGCAGAATGAGTTTTTCGTGTCCATTTAAAGGAACCACTTTCATGCTTTTTGGAGTGGTGTGTCCACAAAGAATCGGCTGGTAAATGAACTCCCAGAAAGCAAGTCACTAAGACACACACCACACGTCGACCCAAATTCAATGGACACTGTTTGAATAGTGTCATTGATTTCCTTCCACGGAATCTGTTGTATTACGAATGATAAAGGTCCTGGCATGGTAGTCCGTTTTTATACCTCATTTTGTCGGAGTCAATAAGTGTACTTTCTGCACAGAGATGGTCGTTCTCCAGTGGCAAATCTAAATTGTTTAGTCACTAGCTTTCACATCACACATCGTTCAGAACTGTCCTCTTGAACTAAGTTTATATTGTGTAAAAGATTTTGGTAACCCTCTAACTCTTCTTCTGGAATTCGTTGCAGTATGTCTACCTTGTAGTTGAAAGAACCAGTAAAAAACCAATCCTTCTCGCACAGGGGTAGTTGAACAATGTCTGACCATTGTAAGGCTTTCATCAGAATCAGTCCTTTTATATCATTCAGGTACCAGTGGTTCAAACATCGGTGACGTAACGGGTGGAATTGTTCTTTGCGTTTCACTTGTATTTTCACCAACTCTCGGTAAATGCGTTCCCTCAACTCCACAGGCAAGCCAAGATTGTTCTCTTGTAAAGTATCCATGACTATGTCAGTCAAACACTTCTCCTAGAGCGAAAGTTACGAATTTAGTGAGTAATTTCAGGCCACTGCCATTCCAGGAAACGGTCAAGAACGTCATTAAAATCTTCTAATGTAAATGGTCTAAACCGGACTATTCGGAAGAACACACACTTGATCCAAAGAAATCTGACTTGTTTGTTGACTTTTGTCAATTTCCTCTTGTGAATTTCTTGACATAAACGTTCTTCAGTCACCCATTGAGATTTTGCTCTGGCAAGTCCCTGCCAAATGTCCTTGTAGATCTTCTCTTGCAATTCGTTTGGTAATCTTTGAAGATTATTTTTCCAATGGGGTTTAAGTACTTGTCTAGGTGTTGTCCAACGTTTGACTCCTAGCCAAGCAGCAGGTTTCTTAAACGACATGGTATGCCCACTTCAATGACGAGGTCCCCCTAAAGGTAGGTAGTGACAATCTGGAGTCCATCGAGCATGTTCCAGGTAAGCACAATCTTTCTTCTCCCACTCGTTAAGTGACGCACCGCAACTGAAGCACTTGACTTTATCCCCATCGCCCAAGTAGATAAATCCGGCTCTAGCTAATTCTTCGGGGGTAGGTCCTCCCAGATATTTTGACCATTTGCCTCGGAAGGTTTTGATCCGACTTTCAAAGTCGCAGTATTCAGGCAAACGCACAGGGAACAAATATTCGTCTTTCACAGGTTCATTTCGATGAGGGTACGGTGAAATATGCAGAAGTTTGCTCAGTTTGGGATGACATCCGTAGGGTGGTAGCCGCATGGTTTCGTACTGATGACAACCACCATGAAAACCAGTAAAGTGAAAAGACGTACGATGACGAGTGAAATCGCTTTTGCATCCGTCAGGTTGGACACGCACAGCATCACTTTCCATGGTAGGTACAGGCGTAGCAAAATTTCCATGATGTGCTACTGAATAGCTGAGGCCATAGCGTACGGCATCACTGCCATAGCAAGGCACAGCATCGTACTCGAGTCTTACGCTTGATACTTGCTGTGTGAAAGGATTCATCTTTCTTCCTTGGCGTTGGTAGTGACAATAAACTATTAGTCTTGGACGTTGTCCCTTTTTATATGCTGTCCAATATCGACGTGTCCGTACGGTAAAGTGAAGTGGTTGGGAAGCCGTACTCGCTTCTGGTACACGATTTGACAGACTTTTTCCAAGGGTCGACTGACGATTTGGTGTGTGGGTAAACGTACAATCTTATGCGGTTCGTGGGTGGTCACTCTAACATTTCGATCCTGTCCAGATTGAAAGGCTTCTTTCAGCACGCCAAAGTTCACCACTCGACTGGTGCGATAATTGAGAGTCAAACCGTTCACTTTACACTCGGTGTGCACTTCTCCTTGTGGGTCCCAGTATTCATAACCGAAATTTTTAGGACCGCCACTAGCAAAACTTAGAATCTTGTCGTCAGGGTGCTCGTTTGTCCAGGCTCCTAAACGGTCTCCTTCGATGTCAGGGTGCTGGTGACCTAGTCGATCGATGTAGATGCAACTGTCCGTGTTGAGGGTAGCAGATGGGACATCCGTGAAATAAGCACCCGTTAAACTCGTACACGATCTTGGGGTTTTCTAAGTACCAGCCATCCACTGAATACCTTCCGATGTCTTTTTCGCCTCCTCCGTTGCGAGCGTGTTGGATCCATTTGTCTTCCTTGTCGCACAATTAATGTAGCCAGTGTAGGGCTTTGACCGAGTATTGATGTTTGACAAAATTCGTCGTTTGAGAACTTATGACAGCTAGGGTGTTTTCGGGCATGAATCGTTGGCGGTACACTAAGGAACACGCTTTGGCAATGGTGCAGGCTTCTTTCAAAGGATCGATCCCTCCGTGCTCCATGAATAATTCTCGAAATTTTCCACAGCAACGCCGTAAAATGTCCACGTCGGAACGACAATATTTTAACATTTCTTCCTGAAAGTCGAAGGGGTGCGAGGCGTGAGTGTAGTACCAAACGTACAAAGTTTCTCTTTGTTCAGTACGCATGTTGTCGGGGTCATAGTAGTGAACCTCGGGCAAATGGGATAGAACGGCATGTTGATTGGCTTTGGTATTGAAAAAGTGCGGAAAATAGCCTTTGACCATTTCTGTCATTCCAAACGTTTTAGGCATGCGACTCAAAGGCATGGCCAAGTAACTCATCGAATCTTTAAACTGCACTTGGCCCACTTGCATGGAAATGATTTTCGCTCCGTTCAAAGTCACTTTAGGATGTTCGGTGCCTTGTTCCGTATAGTATCTGAGAAGAAATTGCCCATCGTATCCCGAGAAATTGTGAGCCATCACCGTGGCATAGCAATGACAATCTCCGTAATGTTCGATGTCTTCTTGGCTCCACGTCTCGTCGATGGGGTCTAAGATCCATTGGGCGAAATCGGTCAGCGTGTTTGGTCCCCGAAAGATTTTTTCACGTCCTCCAGAAATCTTGCTACAGTGAGGGCAATGAGTAAAGATGGGCTCTTGGATGCACTTCTCGCACGCTCGGTGAGCCACGCAGAAATTAGGTGTGTGAATACCGGTCTCTTGCATGCATTCGAAATCGAAAACGATGAAATTGCCTTTCTTCTGGTCTTCTTCGTCTTCGTCTTCTTCTTGTTGACCGTGATGACAGACATGAATGTATTTTCCGTCTTTGAAATCTTTGTCTCGAAATAACAGAGGTCCACGCACTTCTTGAGGGTACACTTTCAAGGTGTAGCGTGTAGCTTAGACGTCTTGCAATTTTTGCATTTCAGGAATGCTACAGGGGGTGTCTTTGGATATCCCCGCTTGCTGTAACAGGAGTTCCGCTTCTCTTCGTTGTTTGGCTCGGTCCGATCGTTGAATAGTTTTCCAGGCTCTTTTCCATTCTGCCGTATCGTTCTTGTCGGCATACGTTCGTCCCACCAAGATGGCACGGGCTAAACACATCTTGTCTTGAGTGTTGTTAATTTGAACGATGCTACGATTGATGCTGGGAAGGTCGTCCACCAAGAACACCTTTTTGCGTTGTCCGGTCCCGTGGGGAAGAGACACGTGGGTCATGAACAGTGTAGCTTCTCCATCAGTGATGTGAAACTTGTCGTTGGATTGCTGTATGTGTTGAATCTTGTCCATGACTTTGGAAGGTGTCAATTCTTCCAGTCTGCTAAACTCGATCCAAACGGGGGACTTCACACTGTTGTGATGAATGGAAAGTCTCAAGCGATCGTCTTCTTTGGCTTCACATTGCTGTTTCAGTGTGGTTAACAAAGAATCCCACACATCGGTGATGAACCGTTCTGCTTTCTCCAGCGGTACGTCTCACTTGAAATCTTTAAACTTCACCGTGTACGTGTAGGCTGTGGTTCTAAATTTTCTAGAGGAGCGTTTGTCCGTCTCTCGAATGTGGAAATACTTTCCGGGGTTTACTAGTGGTGATGGACATTGACTTGGTGTAGACTCTCTGGGCCTGGATTCTGGCTCACTCATCTCATCTTCAAAATCGCTGGCATGAATTTGAGCCAAGACATCAGCTACTGTGCGAGGCGATAAATCACGTTTCTGCCTCTTACTTTCTTCTCCTTTCTTTACGAAATGATGCGATCGTTTCATCTTGAGTGCAAAAAGTCAAATGACTACATTTGAAACGCCATGGACCCCTATATATCCATGTCAGGTTCAGTGTATATATAAAGGGCTGGTGCCTTCCCTCTCAGTATTCGTTTCACTCTCAAGCCGACCAGCACGATGGAAGAACCCACACAAATTGAACTTCTGATTAGAGCTTTGCGAGGTGTCATACGAAAGTTTTCTTCAGACAAGCCGACGGACTACTCTCCCTCCTTTCGAGATAAAAGTCAAGATACTTGCTATATGTCAGAAGAAAGGGCATTGGGCTACAGAATGTCCTCACCGTCAAAAAAGCAAGAACAGTGTCAAAAGAGACAAAAGTCAGGATACCTGTTATCATTGTCAAAAGAAAGGACACTGGTCTTCAGACTGCCCTAAGAAAAAACAGGAGCAGAAGGAGGAGTAGGAAGAAGAAGAGGTACCCTCAGCAGAAGAAGAAACCCGACACGTCCAGAGACCAGAGAGAGAAGACAGAAAAGAAAGGAAGACGAGAAAAATGTGAGGAAGAAGAGGAGGAAAAAAAAGTAAAAGTGAAGAAAATCAGAAAACAGAGAGAGTGAAGAAAAAAGAGACAGAAGACGTCTATGAACTTTTTTAAAAGTGTTGTGTTGTGAATTGGATTGGAAATATTTGTACCTGAATAGACCAGACTGAAACACGTAAGTGTCTCTTGGTTTTGATTGTTTAGAACAATAAGGTCCTACACACACGCACTCACACAAGTACATCATAGGGTTAAACAAATAAAAGGGATTTTGAGTTTTAATTGATGGAGGCAAAATGAATAGTATCTCTTTTCGAAAGAAGTGAGTGGCCCTGAAAAGGACCGTTGAGTGTTTGTTTTTTGTTTTTTCAAATAAAAAACAAACTCAGGAACGAGAAGCAATCAGCTTTAATTGCCTTAAGCCTTTGCCACGGCCAAGGCCTTCTGGACTTCCTCCTGTCAATGATTTGGTAGAAATCACTAGGGGTGGTATCTCCGGTGTACTAATAAGGTTAGACTGTTTGGCTCGGGAAGGTCTTTTTCTCTTGGGTCGTAATAAAGAAGTCTGATACATTTGTTTCAGACTTCTTAACTCTGCCAAAATGTCCAAGAGTACCGTTGCCGTTTGAGTTTCACTGTTCTCCTTCTCTCCTAGACCTTGTTTCTTCCCTGCTTCTTTTTCCTTCTTTTTCTTCTTGCCTTTTCTTCTTCTCGCTGTTGCTGTTCAAGGAGAAATGCTTGTTCTGCCTCTTTCTGCTGTTGTAAAAATTTCTCCAATTCTTCTTTCTGTCTCTGTTTAAAATCCTCGACCTGTGGTAAAGAAGGAGAAGGTGGCGAAGGTACTGGTACCGGAACAAATTATTGCTAAAAGAGAAAATCTACTAAATCCCAATTAAAATCGACCTCTTCTGGAAGTAGACCTGTGTTAACTTTGGTAGCTGCTGCTATGCCATCGCTTCTCGTCTCCACAGACGGTGCACCCCAATTCATTGCCTTCTTAGTTTCCGTCATGTTTAACAAAACAATGTCACATCGATTCACTGCGTACAGACACTAGAGCACCTATATAGGGAATGTGACGTCACAGGTAGCTCTCTTCGGATTGGAAGAGAGACTCCGCGAAGTGACTGAATTTTGTAGCGCGTGTTGGGATTGATGAACAATTTCAATCCGTTTCGATCCGCTCTTCCACAATAAATAAACGCGGTTCACTTCATTCCCTTCGCTTGTTCCCGTCACAAGATGTGGACCAACGTTGAATCCTCTACTTTCGTATCGTCGTTGTTTTTCCGTACAGACTTACCCATGTATGTTAAATCAACATGGACCATTATCCGGATCACCGAGACGACTGTTTGCAAGAGAAGATGCTATGTGGAGAGACAGGTCTGTCTGAAGCGAGTCCTCATTTATGGACCAGAGGTTAGACGAAGTTTGAGAAAGAGAAGAAGATCAGTGCGATGCCCTCTATGTTAACGAACTGGTGTTAACATAAAACCAAAGGCCCTTTTCAGGGCCACTTTCATATGCCTCGAAAAGATTTATTCTTTCTTGCCTAAAAAATTTTTTTATTCGATTGTATAATCTATGTTTAACTCCCAAAAACATTATTCTCTTTTCTCTTACCTAAAACTTTTTTTAGTCGATTTTACAATTTAGGTTTGATAGATTGATATTCATCAATCTATGGTTGTGTTGTATGGTACTGTATTTTTCTCACCCATGCGACAGAGAAATCTAGCTGTTTTGCTAACCTCACTTTTCTTATCTCAGTCTGGTCATCTCAGATCAGTCGTCTCAGTCATGGTGTCCACGCTCTTGGAACTACTTTTTAAAAAAGAAACCTTTATTGTCTTCTGCTATGCCTGACGTAGTTGTTCGAAAATTAAACAACAAAAAACAAATATATAACAAAACAACATAGTAACTTAAGGTCTCTCCATTTTTGAGAACACACCATACAAAACATTTCGAGAGAGACAGACACACACACGCACACGATGTTGAGCTTTTTGGTATTATGTTAGTTCGTTCCACACAGCATAGTCAGTTTTATCCTATCTGCAGGCCTGACTCAATACATTTTCAGGTCAGCGTCATTAAATGTAGCTAAAGCTACTTAACTAGTTTTAATTACTTAGTGTGAAACAAATTATATACTGTTAGCTACATTAATGACGCTGACCTGAAAATTGACTGTGCTACAGATAGGATCAAATTCTCAATGCTGTGTGAAATGAACTATGATAGAAAACACTGATCTATGCACATAGCCTATAGACCTATACACTTCATAGTCTTCCAATGTTCTTAACTACATAAACCTTAGTAACAGCCAGAAATGTGTTAAGTCAAACATGCTTTATTCTAATTTTGTTAAGCATCTCCATTGCGCCCAAGTTGAATCTAAAATATACCTACAATATTTAATGACAAATAATGCACTTACCAGACAGAAGGAATCATTTGTTCGTCAACACATTAATCCATAAGCAAATTTCACTGTAACACTTGTCATACTTCCAAGACAGAAAACTCAGTTTTCAAAGAATTCGTGAACTTGAAAGTTTAGCACGTGGTTATCCGCTGGGGTCCGTATATAGAGGGTCATTTATACACGGGGGTACTTTTACAATCAATATTAATTACAACACAAGTATGTCACAAACAGTTTCACCTCCTCTAAAGAACATGAGAGTTATATATGATAGTGACACGGATCTCTAATTACCCGTGAATAACCCAAGCACGGACATTCATGCTACATGTATATAGGCCTACACTACAACAGAGCTGTGGGCCGAGTATAGTTTCATTATGTACAATATAATTTTCTAAATTGGAACTAATGAAAATGAAACATTTTCTTGTAATAAATATTAACTATTTATTGTTAATTTCATATAACATCCATATATTAAATGTGATAATACCTAAAATCTATGCAACGTTTAATGTTGTTATTGTTTCGCTCACGCATAAAAACTGTGTACTTCGGATGACACGTCACGCCACAGTCCTCATTAACATATTTGTATTAATGCATCGCATGTAAATATTGGCGCGTGAACTATATTGCGCAAGGGAGGAGTTCTTTCTTAATTTAAAGGATAATATTGGGTGAGAAAATTAATTTACGTTGGGGTTTGGACCGAGACAAGGAAGTCCCAGTCGCGGGGTTACATTATACGTCTTTTCCGGATGGCATGTTAATTCCATATAAACATGGACATGACAGCGGTGTATTCCTTGCCAAGGGAGGTAACCATCTGCGATAAGCGAGGCCTCAGATCTAGCTAATGGTATATGTTTGCCCAATTTTCACCTGAAATTGCACTATTTTATTTTTTTTTTTTTTTTATTTTTTTTTTTAATGGCCATGCCAGTATTAATATAGGTTACATATATATTGACAAATATGATGACAAGGGGAAGGAAATTAACATTACAAACTTGAAAGTTTGTCCCTTTGGTGACAAGGACATATTAACATTAGTTGATGGTATTATCATTAGTATGACCATTATGCTCACAAGGTGAATTTAACAGAGGCTTACCATTGGTCTGACACCATGCCTTGATGGGAAGATGTAATACAAACTCATTTGAAATGGTTGTATGGTATGGATGGTTAGTGATCCTTACAAACACAGGATTTTATATTATCAAACCAGAGAGCTAAAGGAAATTTTAGATTTTAGATTTTAAATATAATGCACAATATCCAATGGCATTGCCACACCGAAACAATTTGATTTTTCACTTTGCTACAAGCGCACTCTTTTCGTTTTTGTAGCCGAAGATTTGTTACACGCACTGAACTGCTACCGAGTATCGTTTCGATAAACATCGTGACAACGTGTATTGTAAAATATCCAGTGTCAACTATGCATCGAGCCATGTTAGTTTTTTCTCTGGTTACAAATAACTATTTTCATTTCTGCTGACCTAAAATTTATGCTTGTACCGAACTGACACGTACTGTAATGAGCTGTAGGTGGGAAAAGCAAGCTTAACATAGTTCAACAGTCAAACAAGGCCAGAATTAAAAGGAAGATAAGTTTTCACTTATTTTAAGAGAGTTCCAATTTTTGTGTTCTAACAAGCAAACAACATACATTATTGCGCACTTTCGCTGATTTATCTACAGAGCAACATATTTGACATCATTGGTTAATACCCATCCCAACTGACAAGCACTTAGTCTTTCTGACCTGAACTCACGCCTACTGATATATTCACTGTATTACTGTCAAATACCAGCACGTAATGTTCGTCTTACTGGCCAGCTCCAAAACCTACTCAGCAATACTCACTCCTACTGACCAAAACATAGACTTAGGAACCAATGCTCACACCTAGTACTCAGTACAACATCTAATTTATTAGTACACGCAACTACTGACCAACACAGATTATTATAAAAGACCATGGCAAACTAATTATCTCCACTTAGCTAGTAGTTAAAATCTGCAGAGAAATTCATACATAATATATATTATCTTATGCATGAATATATCTTTACTTCTATTCATATTTGACTTGAGTCTCTCTACTCGATATTCACCGGGGGGTTTTCGAGCATTTATTCTCGCATGTTTAACTAGATTATCGCTTTTCTCATCCTGACCCTTACAACTAGAAGATAATTAAACCTCACATAACCCCCAATTGCCCTATTGAGCATTCAGCGAGAAACTCTTGTTTAAAATAAGGTAACTAACTTGAACCCTGTATATATAACTACCTTGTATGTTCTAATGGTGTGCTGCAAATAGGTTCAGGATTAATATACATGATAAGTTATTTAGTTAACAAGTGTGCAAGCTGGTAAACAAATAAGCAATTCTTCATATTTTGCAAAGCACTTGCAAAATTGTCTGTTCTTACCGACCCCGTTAGGTCTATCCATTTGTGATCTTGAGTGTATAGGCATGGATAAAAAAGACAAAGATGTACCAGGAAGCGTGCACTTCGACATGCTTTATTTGTTAAAATACTGATCTCTTGAACTCATCATTTGAAGAAGGTAATGTCTGAAGTACTTTTACAACCTTTGGATTATAAGGATGTAAGTTTGCAACATTACGGAAGAAACTGTTCGGAAAACTTGAAAAGACGACCGCAAGAATATAGAATTATGATATAGACTATTAAGTACATATGTGACAAAGTGAAGAACTAAAATGTTGGGCTCTGTCCCTAAATCAACCATGTAGCAAAATAACACCTCATCTTTGCTCTATAAAAATTAAAAGAACAGAAAATGTTACTCTCATAAAGCTTGTCTTTTCTTATCTTCTCTGACAGTGTAGCAACATCACGCCGTCTTTTCTAACAACGCTCCTTTACCGAATCCACCATAAGACATGATCTGACATTAGATTTACATTTAGACTGTCACAACAAGCTAATGGCTGTAGTTAAGCATGTGTTCTTACCATCCAATTTAGTGTCAGAGGAAGGTTACAGTGCCCCTCAATGTTTAATTCTGACAGACAACCATAGTGCTGTACAAAATTCATTATGTTTATTTATCATTGTCCCAGCATTGTGGATCAGTAATGTTACAATTCAACGGGTCTCCAATAATCCATAATGTCAAAATTCCATTGTATATTCATTTACTTTTCTATATATCTTTTTCTCAAGGTCTAAAGACCTCTGTAAAATGAACATAACATAATAAATACAAAAGGCATGGGGCGATGTAAACCATTCCATCCCTTTCTTCGCAATAAGGATACGATAATTTCTGACAAGTACAAGCACTCACATTACGTTTGCAACAAAGTAAAGAACCAAAATATTTGCTCTGTCGACTAATCAGGCAAGCATCAGAACAATGCTTTTATTGTTTTTTGTTGGTTTTTTCTTCTCTCCATCTTGCTTAATATATATGGAATGTTATAGTGCCCCTCAGTGTTTAGTTTCCATAAAGGTCTTCGAGAGCAGATTTGATATCGATCAATAAGACTGTATGTTGATCAGACGATGTGAATGTTTGTCAATGAGACGGTGTGATGGTCAGTAGAAGTTATTACCGATTAGTAACAAAGCGTGATGGTTTATAGGTGTGGCTGACGGTCAATAGGTACCTGCTGGTTAGTACAGTTAGTTGCTAACCCAAAAGAACGTGCATTGGTCAGCGGATTTAAGTGCTGGTTAGTTAGATGACATGTAGGTCAGTAGGTTTGAGCGAAAGTCAGTAAATAAATGTACTGGACAGTATTTGTTAATTCCGCTCAGTTAAACTTTGAATTTGTTCGTAAGAGTGAGAGCTGCTGGGTTATATAAAATATTGGTCAGTATGCGTGAGTGTTTTTGAGTATCTGTGGGTGCTGGATGTTAAGAATGTGTGTTGGTTAGTAGGTGTGTGTGCTAATTAGTAACACAGTATATGCATCAGTAGGTTTACTGGTCAGTAAGTGTATGTACTGATCAATTAGACGGTATGCTGATCAGTTGGTGTGAGTTTTGGTCAGGAAGACGGTGTTATTCAGTAGGTGTACTTGCTACTAAATAGATGTATTTTGTTCACAGTTTTAGAACACATATAGAAAATGTAACTCGCCTAACATACACGAAAACTTTATCTTACAGTGTTGTAATGTCTTTTTCACCAACTGCTCATTTCAAAATGTAGTAGTTCAGAGAGAGAGTATCAAATCTAGAGAAACAAAAACTAAACCAATAGATATGCGACAAAGTGAAGAACTAAACTGGTTCCATACAGCATTCCCCACTAACTTGTTTGCGTGTGTGTCTGTGTGATTTGGATTTTCAACGTAGCTTTAACAATTTTAGTCATATCGCTACAATGTCCGCAGTTTGGCAGTTTATAGTGATGTCTAGCATTGGGGTATCATGCCGCAGACATGTAGCACGATATCCCAACCAGTCACATTATCATAGCACCAGTTCGATCAGCCCTAGCACTAACCTTTTAATGCAGGGCGCCAAGCGAGGCAGCTGCTTGTACCATTTGTATAAGTCTTTGGTATGACTCTGCCGGGGTTCGAACCAGCTACCTCCCGCATCAATTCTATAGACTAGTGTTAAATTCCCTTTGTTAGTCTCGGGCCATACATTCACGATGGCGACTGTAATGGTATCTCTTTTTGACGAAAAAGATCCAGTTTTGCTTCTCTTATCAATAATACACTTGTTTTTACTAATGTCGAAATTCGAAGTTATCTAAATAGAAGCGAGCAATATCAAGTATAACCCCAAATCTAAAAATGTGTTGAATGATCTTGTGTTTTGAATGAACAAATCAAAACATAAATGATTGTGCTTGAACTATTAGTTTTGATCTGCCCTTTAATATCATAACAGACGAATATTTTCCATCTCCTATGCATTATTACCAGCGAGTAGAAAATATGTTTCCTCCTCTTCAAATGGGTGTTCTATCACTTTTTTGGTTTTTTATGAATCCTCGTCTTGGGGCAAAAAACGAGCTGATTTATATACTCCAGAAACATATTTATTTGCTCACAATCCATTTTAAAGAACTTCATTGTTCAACTTGAAAAAGCAAGAATATCATCCGGTCTGCAAATGTTATGCACTTACAATATGAAACTGTCACCTTTGGTAATATTTGGTGACAACAACTGTGTAAATCATTGCAAAAAGAAAGGCTGCTTACTGGATTTTTCTTTATATCAATCTTCGTATGGAAAACAATATAAAACTACAGACAGCTATGATAAAGTGTAGAATATAAGAGGGACAATGGATTCAAAGCAGATCAAATAATGGTTTGTGGTGAGCAAAAAGAGGTGGAGGATAAACTCAATAAAGATCAGTCAACATCACAAGAAAACACTTGCAATTGACATCACAGACAACGCTAAATATGTAAAACCTTTAGAATGAGAAATCATGCAAGTGTGGTGATATTGGATGATGGTGCAATTAGACCCCTTATATTACAGTTGCTGTGCTGTTTATTACTACTACTGATATCATTTGCATAACGAGAAACATTTGTCAGACATTATGGTGTTGATGTCGGATCGAAGGCTACGTTTTTAATGGTACCAACGAGTACAGTGGAATCATGTATAGTAAGTAACACTGGCCATTGATTTCATGTCATCACAAAAATGAGAAAGCCAGTGACACTGAACTATTGATTTCTCTTCCATGCCTTTCCAAAATGTATGTCCTCCGTCACGTTTGTCAGTAATTATGCTGTTATACATTGTATGGAATTTATCATAATTCCAGTGAGAATAATTAGTGTTTTGCTTCAATGATTCTTCAGCCAAACTCGTTGAATGATTATCAAAATGAAACATACTGTTTTCTTAGGTTTGTATACTTCGAGCACCATCTCCTAATGGAACAGGATATGCTTCACTTTATCTGAAAGTGTGAGTACCAATTCCTGAACGGATAGAATATGCTTTACTCTATCTGCAAGTGCGACACTTGGCATCCAATAGTTGCATCAACGAACTATTAAATGGCCGGAGCATAACAATATGGCTACAGAGACAAACTCCCGCATCTCCCTAATTAGGTACACTGTACCAAAACATTTTATTAAAGTATTCGACGCTTGATTCGCATCAATCTCTTTTACTTTGTTTCATGCGTATATTATTGTGCATTATATCTGTTGTGCACAATGTAATGACCATTTATGATGGACATTTCTTACCAGACTTTTCGGATGTATATGGCTTCTATCACGCTCAGCTAATTCTAACCAACCCCTAATGATATACTGTTCTCAATTCGAGACAAAACAAAGTTCAAATAAACGAGAAGCTTTTAAGTGAAATGGATAAATAGTGAGAAACTTTGGATACTAAAATTTGTACTGATATTTGCGCTATCTGACATTGAGTGATTCTAACGTTAAAACTAATTATCGTTCTGATTCTTGCATCGTAAAAATGTCCATCAAAGTCTCAGACACGATTCACTGGCCACTAAATGCAGAACAAAATAACACATCAGCAAAATCCTTCTGACAAGCTTGGTGATCCAAGTACCATTAAGCTGACATGCATAACTCATACATTAAGGCAGCTTCTTTAGAAAACATCTCGATTAAAACCAACAAGGCGTCTTAAAATCGAACGACTATATATTGATCATTCATGTATTAATATTGATATGATACAACAGCGTGCGAAGATGCAATGAAAATGATATAAAGGTTCTCCCATTCCCAAAGAAATAAAAATCGTGTCAGAATTTGGAACGATACTTGCCAATTAAGAGTTAAAACACGTTCCATCTTTTACAAGCTTGAAATTATTTCGTGTTGCCACATTAACTACTCTATTTAATGAATCTTAGACTGTAAAATTACAAAACAGTCTTAACTGATAATGTCACAGAATAGATGAATGGATGGATGGAATGCTTACTTTTGAAGAACATAGAGACAATACTCACAAAAACTTATGATGATTTAATTATATGATTATGTAAAAAAAAAAAAATAAACAAAAGAAAAATTAAAAAAAAAAAAACATTCTTTGCAGTTAAACCGTTTTTACATGTCATTCAGTCTTCTTAAAGTTGTTAAGAGCACAATATGGCTCACCAATACTTCTTGCACTGAATTGTTCTATATTCTAATGGCTTTTTCATTGTGTATTTACGACTTCTAATGAATTAGGTACGTCCACTAATGGTTCTTAGCTGTATATGTCGAACCTCCAATGGGTTTTCACTTTATAGTAAAAAAGGGTAGATAGATAGATAGATCTGTCCCATACTCATAATGATATTAATGATATAACTGGTGTATGCATTAACCTGATACATAAGATAACAGCCATTAACAAAATATAGCTTTGTAATACCCTTGTAAAGCTTTATTCCTCTTAAATAGTTAAGATCACTGATGAAAGAAGTTATGGCAACATAATTCATACTTACATAGCAACAATAG
>JAECUM010005122.1:0-141727 GCA_016617855.1 Megalonaias nervosa | reverse complement strand
TTTTTTTTCTTTCAAGTGACTGTAAGCTATACCGAAAAATTCATAAAGTATTTTAGCACTGATATTCGGAAGCAAAAAGCAAATAGAACCGCCCCCTCTCCCGTTTCTTTATCTCTGCGTTATTGCTTGTACATTGTATAGTCGGTATTATAATGTCCTGGTATGAAATACAAGTTCCAAGTTTACATATATGTTTTATACACATTGTACACCGTAACTAGGGACGCCATACCTGTATCGGTCACACACGCTCGTCCTAGCCTTGTTAGTGAAGTAGTCCGTTCGTCCTTGTGGTAATATGTCGATTACACCGGTAACAGTTTCGATACTGACCCTAGTCAAATATCAGTGAAAAGATGCGCCTTCCGGTATTATTGGATTTCTGAATACGTCAATACTAAAGTTGTGTAGTAGGCCTATGGTAACTGGTTAATGTATCGCAACAAACATCAATACACTAAGCATTGTGTATGTAAACAGAAAGCACATGACCCACCACCACCACCACTTTACGAAATGAAAGCAGAGAAGAAAAAAAGAGTGTGAAAGAGTGCGTGGGTGGATGATATAAATTTATTTAATAAGAGGATATTGATGGGAAAAAAAAATAGTTTTAACGGATTACATGTTATATAGTCTGAGAGCCACTGCGGGATATTACCTGTTTGTGATAAGCATATTGATTGACGACCAAAAATCGTATTCGCACACCCTTCCGTTTGTTTTTACCCACATCCCGATTTTAAAAACAAAAGGCATTAGGGATATAACAAATTGCACAAAATTTAGTCATTCATTAATTTATAATTTTTAACCTGAGTTTTGCCAGGGATCGTGTTTGCGTTTTCAAATCAAATGGGAATTTATTCAGCAACACGGTCGCCATATTCGCATGGGCGAGTCTATGTTTTCAAGCAACAAATGAGATATAGTTCACTGTTATTGATAACCTCACTATTTCCGTAAATTATGGAGTTAAATATTTTCAATCACAGGTGTTCAAGACCATTTTGTTTTAGAAATATTCAAACTAGACATTGCAAGTATTGGACACACTCGTCACAGTTTCTACTTAAGTGGACTGTTCTAGAAACCAGAAGCTAGAAGACAATGAACAATAAGATTAAAATCAGATTGTTGAGCAGTCAGTCTGCTTATTTACATTGAGTGCTTCCGTTTGGTTTGAAACGCCAATAAGTTGACAGTGTTATGGATCCTCTGGCGACAAGTGACGAAGTTTTGTGCATTTTTAAAAAAAAAATCCTGATACTTTTCGTTTTTAAGATCGGTTTTTTGTTGGGGTTTTTGGGTGGGCGAGGGTCGGGTGTACGAATACTGTCACTGGAACTTTCCATTTCTCACTTTGTTTTACGTATCACAGGAAGACAGATTAAGTAAAAAAAAAAATTCCTATTAGTAGATTTGAAGAGTAAAACAACATTATACCAACGTGTCCCCCACCCCATTTCCCCAGTTGTTAACCTCCTTAAATAGCTTAATCGTTGCCGTATGTATGTAATATCAGTTATCCAGTTACATCGTGCGGCATAAAGGAACGATTATGATGGCGACGGCAGCATATACGATATTCTCAGCGAAAATAAATGTTAAAATGTTCTAATCAATACGAATTAAAACTTGATAATGAGAATGATGACACACTATATTATACTACGATACTGCTGCTGTTTGGGGAAAAGCTACAAGCTACTCGTTTCAGCATATCTTTCCATGGTGCCATGTCTAGTATCACACTTATTTCTACATTTTGTCTCCTTAGGTTGTTTTACACCCCTCATCTTCTTACTCCTGTAACCACTACATCTGCTGTTGCTACTCAGTGGTGGATCCAGGAATATCGTGACGTTTAGCGGTGCATAATCATGTGTGCGAAACGTCCATGGAACACCCGGTAAGGGTCTCTTGAAACATACATTTTAAGCGTTTCCATGACTCCTTCCACTCATTTCGGTGGTCCTCCCTGCTGCTACAACGTCCACAACTACTAAAATATATGGTATCACGTCACCAACTTAACGAAGAAGAAGTAGAAACCACTAAGCATTAAAAACAAAATCCTAGCATTGGCAAAATTAAATTGGAAGCGAACTGTCGTTGCTGCTTTCTCAGAAATGACAGAAAACACACACGTGGTCACAAATTATATTGCCAGAGGACCGTCCTTATTTCCACTCTTAACGATCGGTGTACATGAATCATTATATAACCATACCTTGTCTAGATTTTAAAAAATATTTTCAATGGAATTAAACATAAGTTTAGAATCCAGCGATATGGCTGGCTGACATTTAACAATGACTGAAAATTAACTTATCAAATGTCCCAAGTCAAGGCTTAAGTTCAAGACTGATGTTGGTTATATTGGGACGCGGTGTAATAATTTTTTTTTTTAACCGTCTTTGGTTGCGCAATTTACTTATCATTAGACAAATTGGTTGTTTTTACTTTATTAAATATTCAAATTCAAACTGTGTGATTTTTAGTATATTTCAGTCTGTATTTGTTACATCTGACTCTCAAACAAAAAGTGTTATTATTTCAAAAGTAATTTTAACTTTAAAAAATGCCAATCTTTTGAGTAATTCTGGTTATCTCCGTCCGGTCGACTTGGATTACATAATAGAATTACTTTGATATTTTTAAATAATTTTTTTGAAAAAAAAAAGAAAAGTTGTGATTGAGACAATATTTATGCAGTCTATGCCCCAGGGCAAATGTTTGCAACCTTATAGGGGGTTATGACCCCATGATTAATAGCGAGTTTCTCTTTACCGACCGATTCATAATTGATTTACATTTGTCTTCAAAACAAAAGACAAAATGAAGAAACATTAATTTATAATCGGCATGAGGAGAAAAATGTAGTTTTAGTTTTCTGATACCTGATAAATGTCATTTCTATTGCACGCTATAAAAATCAACGTCACAAATAAAATTATGAATAGTTTTATTTTTTTTTTTTTTTGTATTAGGGGTTGTATTTTTCCTTCTTTAAAAAAAATTAAACTAAGCACTTTTTCTGAAACGCATACGGCAAATAATTATTACGACCATAAACAGAGAAGTACAATGCATCATTGTTTTACTCCACTTTTAGTTATAACCACATGTGTAAATTCAATTTTGATTGGTCCATTCGGTTATCTCTTCCAATCAATTTACAGGTTGTATGAAATAGTATGACCTTTAGCAGTAGCACGTTACACAGCGCAAAATGTTGGGCCGAATTATTGCTCGTAGATTTTCCACCACGGTCGCTAGAAAGAGTGAGATCCATCAGCATGGACTCCCTGGTGCAGTAAGACACATTTATAGTTCTGAAACATGTGTTGTTTTTGTTTCTTTAATGCCTCAGATTGGCAAAATGTGTTTTCCAAACAGGACCTCTACCAGTACCACTAAGGTTTCAAGGTGAAACTAAGGCAGGAGACGCGTTTTATTTCGAGTTGGGATTTCATTACATGATAAAATACATTAGCTCGTTGGAGCTATTTTACTGACTATAAACAATAATATAAAAATTTTCTTCAGCAATGAGACACGTACATTTTTTTGGGTTCTTATGAAACTAGGCTTCTTTGCTGCTGCCAACACGTCTCCGATTTATAATTTTTAATAATCCATGTACAGGTGCTCAACGCGAGCCTGATTTTTTTAAAAAAAAGCAATAATCTGAAGAAATCAAAATCATACCGAGTGACAAAATTACCTCATGACCCGTTTTAACATAGGACCCTGTCTTTCGTACTATAAGAGACATGGTAAGTTCTTCCAAAAACTTTGAAAAAACACGACCATAATCTATGGCTTGTTTTATTCCTGAGATATTTTTCTATTCATCAAGCTATCATTGCTTTTTTCTGTGTTGGATCAAACCGAAGTTAATGGGCTCTGAAATGTACAAATTGCATGAATTTTGCCTGCCAGAACAAAGTTCTGCTCCTGTGCAACAAGCTCTATTTACTGAGATATATGGTGTTTGCAACGTATGATACATTCCATCATTAATCTAAGAACAGTGGTAGATACAGATGTAAGTTCCTACTTACCATTAAGTCAATTTGACTTCAGGAATTCTATTCCATAGAAGAATTATACATTTTTCATCTTAAGTCAAGACAGATCAAATACACTGCACTGTTTTTCAAAATATCTAGACTATGTGGCACATATGTTAATGGCAAAATATAATTGGCTTAAAGGGTAATACTTAAATAACACCCATGCATCTGGTTCATGATGTTACTTTTTGAGCCAATCATATTTCGTAGAGTTGCAAACACTGTATCTCACAGTAAATAGAGCTTGTTGCACAGGAGCTTCAGAAGCCAACATTTAGAGCAATCTAATGGCACAAGTATATATGAAGTGGGTTTAATGCCATTATTCAGCACACAATGGGCTATACATGGTGGCCAACTTAACTGGTTGAGGAAACCCCAGTAAGAACCGCTGACCTACTGGAAGTTACTAGCAAACTTTCTCACATACTCATACTGGCTGATCTTAAGACTTGAACACACGGGGATACAGGTGAGATGGAAGAGATCATTAAAGGCAAGTGCTTTAAACAAGTTGGTTTTGTTGTTTTAGGGTTTAATGCCATTTTTCAGCACAAAATAGGCTATACATGGCAGCCAGTATAACTGGTGGAGGAAGAACCCAGGAAAACCCCGGAAAGAACCACCGACCCATGAGAAGCTACTGGCAAGCTTAAACAAGTTGGCCACATGGGCCCCACAAGCATTTATTTTAGACTAGAGACTAACACACTAAATATGCAGCTAATTAAAGTAGCAGCAACAACTTAATTTATTTGTGTTTACATATGGAGCATTTACATAATAAGCTCTCAAAAGGATTTAAAATTGTTCAAATTTGAGGGTATTCATATATAACTGAGGAGAGAATTTCATTGTATGCCACATCATACATTAAATATTGTTGCTCATATCTGGATGTTCTCTGCAGTGCTTACATGCCTAAAAGAGTAAGAAAATTGTTTTAAAATTACCAGATCATTTAAGTATTTTTTGAAGTTCTCAGTTTGAATTTTGAATACTTAAAATTGCCATGGTCCATAGGATATGAAGAATTTAAACATTTTCCAATTCAAGAGTTCCAGTTTTTTGAATTCACTGAAGATGCATCTCAAGACTTTCATTCATGGAGTTTTTCAGTTTTGTCCATAAAAGTGTGACGGCTGAAATGCCAGATGTGGGGATAGTACTGGTTGTTAACTTTTGCCATGACAAAAGAGTGGTACACCACCAGTCATCTTTGATTTGTATGGTTGACACAATTCTCAAGAATATTTTTACAAATTCATCGTTTGTTTTCTTTTAAAACAGAACTTTGTAACGTAGATAACAGAAAACAACAGTTTAGTGTATGCATATATATGAAAAGAAAACGGAAGTAAGCAAGCTTGAAGACTTAGAATTATTTAGTCCTAAAATGTGAGATATCCACACACTGATATTTATGTTCCTTAGGTGGTATGTTTTACTTCAGCAAAGTGTTGTGTAGTGTGTTCCCGGTCAACTGACAGATGGTTTTGTGGGCCAATTTCCAGGAATATATCTCATTCACTTGGCAGCTCCTGTTGACACTTCCACTGATTAAAGTCTGACTGCTTAATCGGACTAGAATCATTAGTAGTATGTTTTTCTTCATTTCATTAAAGAACTTCAGCCGACTTTGGCTTGTCTCTGTTACCATTGCATTTCAGCCAACTGAATCAAAGGAACTTGAAAATGCATCCACTTGCTTCTATCCGGTTTTTCTTCCATGAGCATAAAGACTTCAGAGTAAGTATAGTCCATCTAAAGCAATGAGACTTTAATATGTGTAACAATGTCAGTATGGGCTGTGAAGTGTGATATTCTTGAAAATTTGGTCTCTGGTTCCCCTGTTAGTCAACGAGGGACAGACCTGCCAACCGTACTGAAAAAATCTGGAGAATCTCGATTTTTGGACCTATCTCCCGATTTCCTGATTTTTAAGAAAAAATTCTGATTTTTCAACTGGAGAAAAAAAAAAATAAATCTGTTTTTTTTTAATACAAAAACATCATTTCCCATTTTCCCTGTTTCTGTATCTGGTTTTTCTCTGTCTGGTTTGTTTCTTAGTTTTTTTACCATATCTGGCTTGATTTCCAGTTTTCATCTGCCAATACAAAGAGATTGTCTCAGAGTGTGGTTCTCATAATGGATAAGCTTCTCAGCAAGAAGCAAGAAAGAAGAAAAGGAAGTAACTGATGATTTTTCACCAGCCAAGAAAAGAAATCGGATCAAAAATATAGGAGTGATTGGGAGAAGCAGTTTGTTTTGTTACGACCCTGTAGTTAAATTACATGTGTGTTAAAATTTAAATTCTTCTAATTCTTTGTTTCATTTTTATTTCATTTTTACATCATTAAATGTAGTTATTATTATTATGATGATTATGTTTGCATGGGTCTAATGGTTTGTTAGAAATATTGTATTTATTTAAAACGTAAATGTGACTCGTGTAAGCACGATTTTTGTATGACGGGTTTTGCGTAGCAAGTAAACATTCAGCAGTAGGTATGTAAATGAGTGGCTAATGCTTGTTCAGGTTTTCGTAATGTCCAGATGGATTGCGAAATCACACGTGTCCGTCATGCATGTGTACATGTAATGACGCATTAGCTTGTTTTAAATGCTCAGTTACCTGTAAGAAATATTTAGTCATTGAGATAGTCGTAGTCGTAATCGTAGTCAGTCGTAGTTCAGAGTCACATCATAACATCTTACAGAGTTTATAATACCTTAAGAAAGGTATTTCTGTGCTGGAAGAATTGCACATTCGTACGAGGAACAACATGTGTGTTGTTAGTGGTGGTAGCTGTATTTCATCTGCTTTCTAAATAATTATTTTTCCTGGAGAACAACACTACTGGCTTTGGACAAAGACATTTGTTGAAACTTTCTAAATTGCAGCAGAACAATTCAAATTGTGATTCACAGTGAAAATTCTGGACATTCTGTGTTAGCCTTCGTCTGACGTCATCATCCACCATCTTGGAACGGAACTGAGATTCAGACTATATCAAATTAGAACTGTTTATTTCACAGGACTTATGTGTTTTCACAATTTTAGGACAATTTTTGGATCTTCGTAAATCGTAAGTCTTGTTTCATCTATTTACCTTTTCACCGTGTTTTCTAGGGAAATAAAGTATTTTTGTTAAAATTTACAAAGCTTGTTGTTTTCACTCGTTCTTTGTGTTACTTTGAACGAGCCGATTCGTAACAGTTTTCATTCGTCCATCGACTCGCAGGGCATATCATGCATTCTGCCACTGATGATTGGCTCTTTCTACGTTCAATTCTGCATCAGAATTGTCGATTTGGTAAAACTGAAACTCTGTGCAGATCATCAGTGTTGATTCCTTCCATTCGGTTGGAGAAAAAGGCCAGGTCCTTAAACGATACTACAGATTGTTTATACACATCTGCAACGCTTGCATGAATAAGTAAGTCATCCTTTAGTGGGTTGCTCACAGGGAAAAAAAAGGATGGATCTGGCCAACTGTTGTTTCCAACCCTTTCAATACCGCACAGCAACAGCAATGCTGAGACAGCATTCTCAATGGTTAGAAAAAACAGAACAAGCCAAAGAGTCAGCCTGTCAGCATCAACCCTGGAAACTTTTCTTGTTAGCAAATTTGGCACCCAAGGAGAAATAAATGATGAACTTTTGCAGAAATGCAAGTCTGCAACATACTATGGACTGAAATAACAAAAGTAAACATCTTTATTGTATTATATACACCTTACTCTTGTACCTCCCGATTTTTTACCCTGCCTCCTGATTTTTAATAGTGATTTTACTGATCTTGATTTTTTCAATGTTGGCAGGTCTGCAGGGAATAAGGTACACAGCACCATTTGTGCTGGAAGTTAGAAATTGCATATCAATAGCAAGGTCAGTCTCACATTTTCTCATTCACACATATGTTAATATTTACTATCATGTTATGTTATGACAAATAAGGAATATTTATATTTTAACTTCTCAGTTACTCTTGTGGCCAAAGTCCTTAGAGCGTGCTGAGTCATACCAGAGACTTATAAAAATGGTACTACCAGCTGCCTTGCTTGGCACTCGGCTTTAAGATGTTAGTGTTAGGACTGGTCAGCCTGGCATCAGGATAATATGACTGGGTGGGACATCATACTACGTCTGCCGCTTGATGCCCCAGTGCTAGACATAACTATAAACTGCTGTATTGAAGACATCGTAGCAATATAACTGAAAATTTTTAAAGCTATGTTTAAAATCCAAATCACACACATTTTAATTGTAATATATATACATATTTGGGATTCACCAACTATCAGATCCTCACCTAGTGGTGTGTGGTTTGTGAGTTTGCTGACTAAAAATTAAAAAGTCAACTTATCTAAAATTATTATGTTGCATGTCGCCAATTTTAAGGTGAGTAGGTGTTAATTGTTCATAATATAAATCGTGGAATTTCTTTAAGTGGTGTGTTTGGAAATAGAAAAGGCACTCCTCTCCAACGATTAATTACCAGATTTTGTTCCAAACATGATAAATGTACAGAAAATGTAGCACCTACAAGTGATATTTGTGATCAGTTGTTCACATGATAATTACAGGAGACTGATCCATACTTACTGCTAAATAAATTACTCTTAAACATAAGTGTTTTCAACCTCAGAAGTTGGCTTGTCAAACATGATGCATGACACTGATTCAAGGTGACTAGATAATAATTTTCAAGTAAATCTAGACTATTAAGTAGGTGCTGACAAATCCGTCAGTTGTAAGTATAAATAAATCATTACACAGAGTCTGACTTTCATTATTGTTGAGGTAGTTGATGAGATGGGTCTTCTATCTTAGCTCAGATTTTCCAAGAACAGGTTCAGTTTTATAATTTGTCAGTATGTTTGTATTTAAAGTACTAATCCACATCGATTTTGCCCATTTGTGACGAGAACTTTAACCAGTATCCATGGCCAGGTTAGTAGCAAAACTAAATGTACATTTTTATACAGTTTATTCTGATTATGGCATGTAAGATATAGATGTTTTTATATTCAGATTACACTTTTTTGTCATTAAGCAGTGCTGCAAAAATCTGACAACCAGATGCCCGGGGCCTGTCCTTTATTCTGAAATGAGATGCCCATCAGGCTTGTCGAAATAATTCTAATTTGATTGAGGAAACTTTGATCGCACTGATAAAATGTGTAAATGTATTTTCAGGATGTTGAGATAATAATAACAATACTAATAATAATGAGGACTTTGTATAGCGCCTAATCTTTAGAAGCTCTAAGCACTTTACATCATTTGACAACACTTAAAAACAAACATATATAATATGATTACAAAAATAAAAACAAACACCATGAAATTAGAAACAGAAAACATGCTGTAAATATTTAAGGTAAGGATACATTATAAGGATACATTATTAGGTCTTTAAGTCTGTTCTTGCAGTTGAAATAGGTGAGTTTTAAGAGCGCTCTTGAATGAGATCGCTGTGTCTTTGTGTCTAAGTGCAGTGGGCAATTTGTTCCACATTGCTGGGTCCTGGTATGCAAAAGAGCGTTGTCCATATGATTTCATTTTCATAGTGGGAATAATGAGAATACGAGTGTCAGAAGAGGAGCATAAGTATCTTGCAGGTGTGTACACATGGGTGAGGTCAGATAGGTATGTTGGACTGGAGCCCGTCAGTGAAACATAGCACAGAGAACAAATTTTGTGTTTAATTCTGAATCGTATGGATAGCCAGTGTAGGGTAGAGAGCAGGGGAGAGGCGTGCTCCGATCGTGGTACTCTAAGTATGATCCGAGAAGCTGTGTTTTGAAGTTTCTGGAGTAGATATTGAGACGAACCAGACAGAATTGAGTTACAATAGTCCAGTCTTGAAAGTACTAAGGAACACACAAGTGTTTTAGTGGCATCAACTGAAAGATACCTGCCATAACATGGTGCAGTCTAAATCAAATCACCGCTGTCCTGTGTGAAATTGAGCTCTGATTTTAATCAGACTGAAGCATGTTGTGTCATGCTAGAAATATGATTTTGTACATCCAAACCCTCTGACATCTTCATGTTTCGATAAAACACAATTTTCAGTAATCTTCCTAAAATAAAAAAAATGTAAAAAACCCACACCACTTTTAGTATATGCCCATTACATGTATCATGTATAAACAGTAAACAGTTATGATTGGAGCTGATGTAAAACTATCCCTTGGGTAGTTTAAATAGCAGTTTTAAAGCCAAAGAGGTCAGATATAAACCACCATTTCACATATTAGGTAATTGGCTGACAATAGCTAGTGAGATTTGTTTGAAGGCTGCAGTGGGTGAGCCCATTGTGCTAATTTGCATAGGTAGGATCAAGAAGTGGAACATCCAGTTATAGGTAAATCAAAGAGATGCTAGATGTGTGTACAAGAACAAAATTTATTACATATCACTGCTTTGAATGCGAATGTTTAAGCCATATGTATTATATTTTTGACAAGTTTGTGAACAGTGGCAATATTTCATTAGGTCAGATTTTACTGCATATATAGAATGCAAAGTATGATCATTTCAGTTGTCAGAATAGTGTTCAAGTGTAATTCATTTTTTAAGCCGATTTAGGAAGCAATTAAAAGCCTAACAAAAATAAATTTCTGAACTCTTGGTTGATGGAGTTTTACTTTGTGAAGCACGCCAGCACAAAAAAAAAGAGATTGAGGGGGAGCTATTAAATTTTTGCACATACTGCAAACAACACATTGACATACATCAGCTCAGTTCTGACCAGGATTCACTCATAGAATCCAGCAGAGAAGTTTGAACACCAGGATCATCCAGTCACCAGTGAGTGTAGTGATGAACGGTAATGACATTTGCATTACCTTTGAACCCAATTGAATTTATATTCCAATTGTAGCTATTGCAACGTTGTGTGACAATATTCAAAAAGGGGAAATTTTGGACATGTGGAAGTTGGAGTCCGGGTTTGAACAATTTCAGTCTGGGCTTGTGAGTTTATTTATGTCACCAGCCCTGGGCCTGAGTCTAAAAAACTTTTTCTTTGAGCACTGTTTAGATTATGGTCATGCATTTCTCACCAGGTAGGCAGGTATGACTGTTCAGTTTTGAAATAACTGACATATTTTTTTTTTGTCTTTGTTTTTCAGAACCTTCCGTTTGACATCCACAACAGATACAAGCTGACTGCTTTGTTCACCATCTTCTTCGCGAGTGGTTTCTCTTTACCCTTCATTGTGGTACGCCATCAAATCCTGAAGAAGTAATAAAACACCAAAACCATGTATTTATTAGGTATGTTATCCAGTTTAATTATTGGATATGTTATCTTGTGATATCTCATTTTTTCCTTCACTGCTTTTTGTTCATAAACTAAGTTAAAGTACAAGCAGTTCAGTAGACAGTGCAGTAGAAAGGCCATGTGAACTTACATTATTGCTCTGTTTAAGGTCCAGCATCATACATGAGGGCATTTTTGATGGCTCAAGGGCCGTACCACCTTTGTCAACTCTCGTGACACCTTCTGACACCAATCATTTTGTGGGCCACAGGATATGGCTTGGTGGGCCACGTGTTGGCCACAGGCCTCGTGTTTGAAATCCCTGATGTAAATGAACATGCACATGGCTATCATTGATGCATTTTTGATAAAATTATATATTTTCACGTGTCTACTTAGGAGGTAGGATTTTTCTGTAAATTCTTTTGTTGAAGTGTTGACAATTTTCACAAAAAATGGCATCAGTAGGGAAAAGATGAAGTGGATTGTACCACATATTACACAACATTACAGAGGTTGATTTACTGAATTTGTTTAAAAAAAATTCTTTCTAGCTATATTATTTACTCTTGAAAAACATGTTTTTAAAAGAACCATCAAAAAGAAGCATTTTATTTTAAAGGAACACCAATTTCAAGTTTTGGAGGCACTGCATGGTTTCCTAATCATTGCATAGCCTACAAAAGCATCCTATGTGCATGTGCAGGCAGTATGTCCTGTTGCATTATAAATTAAAATTTTCATCTTGCACCTATATGTTGCAGTTTGAAATGATATCACATTGATCCATTTGATCTAAATTGTCAGATATATTCAACAAAGATGTGTCTTACAAACTGAATCTTGTCATAATAGGAAGTAAATGACATAGCAAATGCAATGGTCATAGTTTGGTTGAGGTGTATTATGCAAAATGCCAGTGGTTTACATGTAAATAGCTGTAAAATGAAAATTGGGGATCAGGTCGAGTTTTAAAATGGTTTGATTAAATGGCATTATTTTGGTTGTTGTATATTGTGTACATATTTAGAAATTTTGATAAAATGGTTGTTGCAGAGAAACATAATTTTGTAATAATCCATTGAAGCAGTGGGTCTCTTTTAGGGTATACTCTTCCTAATTTCCACTAGTTCTCTTGGATTTCATCAAATTATAGAGCATATGTTTGCAGTGGGTTTTTTTTCTTCAAACCTCTTTAAAAAGTTGTTAATATGTTTTCAAGTCTACATTGGATTATGGGCTTCCAGGATAACTTACTGGTATTCAGTATTGAGGTCATACTTCCATTTGAGCACATATAATTGAATAAAGATTTTCGACTTCACTTTTCAATTTTTTCAAGATTATCCCGTAATATTTAGGAGTGTAGGTCTCAAACTGTACAGTACATCCTCAATTGGGTGTGGGGGGGTCTCAAACTGTACAGAACATCCTGTAATACAGTAAAACCTGTTATGAGAGACTGCCCCTTCTGCCAACAAAAAGCGTTCTCTCAAGACAGGTGGTCTCTCATAGCAGATTTGTACAGAAAGACCAGTTTCAGAACAATTTAAAGAAAAATCACCACAATTACTGTACATATATTCTATTCTTTATTAATAGTTCTTGCTAAAATATTGTATGGATTTATCTAAAAACAAAATTATATGGCAATAAAGATATACTTCAATCATTAAACATGAAATCACATTTACATTTGAAGATCACATATTTTAGCATATGAAATCATTTCTGATTTACTCCTTTTCCTTTATAACAACCTAAATTTGTTTTACCAACGTTTAAACTGATTTTTTGCAAGTGGTCTGCTCTTTTTCGCTTCTTTCAGTTACAATAATTATTTTCTCCAGCCTTAAAATTTGTGCCTTTTTAGTTGGAGGTTTGTCCATTGTTATTAAGGTTCTAGGTGTTAACATTAGCTCAGTTGTAATATCGAATGTAAAGACAGTTTTGACTGGGCTTTGGAAAAATATGAAAAATCTATACATGTGCATTGCATATCTAACTATTAATGAAATAAAAAGAAACAATTCTCTCATCCAGAAAGAGAACCATTTACTCAGAGACAAAAGTCAGCGGCTTCAGTCAAAGAAGACATACAGGGATTAACTCTATAAACAAAGTGTAAACCAGTTGCAGCAACTTGAATAGACCAGAGCTTTGTGATTGGGTTGTAATCACTTAACATCTGGGAGAAAAAAACAACAAACATCACAAAAGTCTTGAACACTATCAATTGAATCCCACAAACAATTCTCTCTTGCTGGTTTAATAGACTATGACTTTATTCACCCCCAGGCAATACGGATTAAGACAAATGGCACCACAATGGCAATTCATGTCATGTACATTAGCCTGGTTTACGGACTGTAGCAGCCACTATTCCTTTGTTTTTGTTATTTTTTATTATTCCTTTTACATTTGTTTTTGATCAGCACAATCATTACTAATCAAGCGGTTGTTGTAACAATTGATTACATATAGGTCATTGGTCTCAATGTTCTTGCAATACGGTTGTTCATAGGGATGCTGGGTTCTATTCATACATACGATCTTTGATAAGACCGGGAAGCAGGCTAAGTATGGGAATAATTAGTTTGGTTCGTATGCTCCCTGCATTACTCTCTCCTATATGAATAGCAGAAAACAGCACAGGGAGCATACAAAGCAGGTAACCAGACTAGGGAGTAATCTACATATACTTTAGTCTGATTTACAGTAGAAAACACTATAAGGATACCTACAAAATTTCAGATATCGGTAGCCAGCCTATTTTTTTTTTAGAACGGTAATGAGCGGTCATAGTTACAAGGATTAAATAAAGGTCGGTGGAGTTTATCTTCGTTTTTGTGATGCAGTCATTCATATCAGTGTCAAAATGCATTTTTTGCCAAGACAATGCGGTCGCTGGTTGCATTCAGCAGGTGGTCGCTCACGGCAGAGCATTTATATAATAAAATCGATCAGTGCATTACGATTGTGGTCAGAAATGACAGTTGGTCGCTCATTGCAGAGGTCACTCATAACAGTTTTTACTGTACTTGGGTGTGGGTGGTTGCAAACTGTACAGTACATACTGTAATACTTTGATGTGTGGGATCTCAAACTGTACAGTACATCCTGTAATACTTGGATGTGGCGGTCCTGAACTGTAGAAGTTCATCCTGTTTCAGGAGTGCAGGTCTCAATTTGTACACTACATTCTGTAATATTTAAGATTGGCAGTTCCAAACTGTACAAGTGCATCCTGTAATACTTAGGAGTGTAGGTCTCAAACTGTACAAGTTCTACTTGTAATACTTGGAAGTACGGGTCTCAAACTGGTCAGGCATATTCTATAATACTTTAACAGAACCTTGATAAGCTGATTCTTTAATGTATTGTTGGCAAGATGGCAAGTTAGGTCTTAATAGACATAAAGTACTTCTCATAAATACAGTATTTGTTTTGTTGTTGTGTTTTTTTCATTCCTTAATGTATATAAATTTTCTGTTTCAGGCCATTGACATCTAGTCTATTGAAGAATATGAGAGATATCTCCACAAATGGACCAGTTACCTCCATTTTAGTTTGGTGGTGTTGAACAAATGTATTAGTTCACAAGTTGATTATTGAAGACTGAATTTCTTTATGTGCTGAATTCTCTTTGTTCCTTGAGATAATAAAGATTTGAAGATATATGTATATAGTCTTTTTTTCCTGCAGATCTTTTGAGAAGTATTTTAATTATTTCTTTTGGGTTTAAATATACTTTGTCATGTACATAACAAATTTAGTTACAACACAATAGCTAAAAAAAAATTCATTGATTGAAACCAAATTTGAAGTTGTGCTTAATATTTAAGATTTTGACTTGTTACCTTTTCTCTATTCAACTTTTACTGAGTTGTCACCCCTATTCTACAGAATAGTTAGTCCTGGCATCATGATGAACTGAAGTAAGATATAGTCAGATATACCTATGTTAGAATTATTTTAATCTTTTTCTGTCAGATATTTGACAGAATAATGGACCCTGTTTTACTTGGAAGTTTTACATAGCACCATAAATTGCTTCAACTCTGGATAATTAAGACTTGATGACTTGGAGGATAACTTGAAGACTTCATGATTCAAATTTGTTTTGAGAGTTCATGTCAGGAGAATTTGAAGACTTGATGAATCAGTCAAGTTTGTTTTGATACTTAATATCAGGAAGACTTTAATCAAATTTTGTTTTCACCTTTCTCTATTAAGATTTTGACTATATGAGTACCCCATCTTATATGCCTGTGTTTTATGTGGAGCCTATTAGGCTTTGGTCCTGTTTGTTAACTCTTCATTTTTTAAACAGTAGCTTAAGTTCATCAGCATGTACCTTTTCCAGACTTTGTGGATAGCAAGCACCTGACCTGGGAGGAAAGGTGAAAGGTCACTGACTGCAAGAATAAATGTGTTTTTTGCACATTAACATTAGTTCTACATCACGTACATGTTAAAATACAAATGGAAGATTCTGTTTATCTCGTGACAAAAGTCGCTGATTTTATTCAGCAGAACCACAAAAAAAATAAAGTCAATCTGTTTAAAATCAGATCTCTGCTGTCCTACATGAAGATCTGATGACCTTTGATTTAGCCAATGGAAATGCAGCTTTAAAAAATTTGAAAGGTAATCATATCGTTCAGTACACATTCATGCTCTTCATCCACACTGCTCATTCTCCAAATGCTAAGATATAAGACTTCATCCGATAGGCTGATAACCTTAGCGATTATGGTAATACCGGTAACATACATTTCTAGAACATGACCCCTAAGTAGTCTGTCAGATCTTCATGAATAAATCAGATTGAAAACAAAGTACATCCATTAGACATCATGTCGTTGCCATAAATAACATTATACAGGGTTCCCACGCTATCGAGAAATCAGGGGAAAAAGGAGAAATGATTTTTTCCCAACCGTGAAAAGTCCCTGAGTTTGCAGATATTGATGACAGTTGAGGAAAACTCTGGGAATTTTATAGTAATAACATACGTTTTCAGAACATGGCCCCGAAGCAGTTATTGTGGGTCTTAATGGATAACAGTTGAGATCTGATTTTAATCAGATTGAAAACAAAGTGCATCCCTTAGACATTATGTTGTTGCCATAAATAACACTACATAGGGTTCCCACGCTGCTGGGAAATCGTGGAAAAAGGAGAAGTGATAGTTTTTTTTCCTGGCTGTGAAAAGTCCTTAAATTTTGCAAATATTGATGATGGTCGGGGGAAAACCCCGGGAATTTTCCACCACACTTGACGCGCGAAACAATTATGTAATTGAGTCGCAACTGAACTGATCCGGATTAAAATTTATTGAGTTCTAGCGGGAATATTTGGAGGGTGCAGTATGGATCATTTTGGTGCTTGCCATAAATACACTTGTTGAGTCAATCCAAACGCTCATTTTTTTTCACACACAGCTCGATATACATATCTTTCCTTACATGAAAGGTATGAAAACCAGTCTAGCATCACAAGAGACCAACATGGTGGTGGCAAAGCGTAGTCGCTTACCGGATGGCCTAGCAAACTTAAACGTTAAATCGAGTCATGCCTGCAGAATTTGCGAGTATTAAAATCATTATGTCTTTACTCTGCTGAAAGACGAGATAAAACAAAGGCATTGATGAAATTTAATCTGGTACTCATGATTTGCGTTGTTACTTGCATGAGTACACAAATCTCACAATTGACATTTTCAGATATTATAGAAAAAAATAAAAAATATTAAATGAAAGTTGTATACTGGTTGTAAAAAAGTCCAAAATTGAAAGAACACAAAATTCTCTATATTTATTCCGAGAACAACTTGCAGAGTTTTGTTGTATCACGTGACTACCACGTTGACGTGCTCTCTGCTTGATGACTAGACTGGCCAGATTGCTGCGACACCTACAGGTTTCTTGTACTCTAAACAATATGTTGAGAATTATGTTCTTTTTGGTTTTAAGGCATCTTTCATTTACTGTAATTGAATTTTTGTACAACAACATTAAAAAGGATTTTGTTGCTGATGTCACATGACTATTGGACTTTCGATGTCGTCGTTTGAGATTTGTGAAGTTGTGCGACTAGTGGAATCGGGTCACAATTAGTACCTCCAGTTCAGTACCCACGAATGTAGTTCTAGTCTAATTTTAGAACATTTTTTCCTCCCATTTTGGTGGTGATACAAGAGTTAGATTTATGCATTTTTGGTAGGGATTTAATGGTAACTGTTTATTCGAGAGAATATGAGCTTATGGTGTGGTTGTCTGTGTGTATTTTGGCGACAGTGCACAGTGAGTAATAAGGCCTTCGTGATGATCCGGAAGTGAAATCTGTGTTCCATTGCGTGCTGCTTTGTTTACAGTCCAACCTCTCAAAGAAATGCTGGTGAACCTTTGACAAGAACTTCACCGTGAAGTCATCTTTGAAGGTATTTTAGATTAACATATGATTTGTATTGATTGTCACACAGTGGAAAGGTCAGTACTGAGAAAGAAATGTAGAGAACATATAGTAAAATTAATTGTGTTCTATGTCCTGCCAGGGCAGTATTGATTAAACTTTAAATTGGTATCCACTTTTTATTATTAATGATAGCCATATGAAATTTTCACACCTTGTGTTTATTGACTGTAACAATTAGAAATTAGAATTTAAAAAATTTAATTAAAATGTTTTTTAATTTAAAAAAAAAAAAATTAAAAATTAATTTATTCCCCATAAATTCACAGAAATGGTATCTGTTGGAGATGACATTTATTTTTATTAGCAGCAATATATTCCTACGCCATATATAAGTTGTAATGGAGGATTATTTTCAAAGCCTGTCAGCGAAAATATCTTTAAATTCAGTGCCAGCACATAATAGTGATTGTAGAATATGGATGGATGGATGTGTTGAGTAAGGAGAAAAGAAGGAAAGTGGTCTTTATTTTAGTAGACCATGCTGGTATGACAGTGCTGTCTTAAATACATTCCTTCCTTTCATTCATTCATTCATTCATTCTCTCAGCTAGTAAGTCATTTCATGTTATTTTATTTAAGAATTTTTTAAGATTTATTTATTTTGCTTTTTAATTTTTATATTTATGTCTTCATATTCAGAGTAAACTGTTTCGTCTTCTCCATAAGTCTCATCAGGTGGTAGTAAGTAACACAACTGCACATAACGTGTTGTGTTACCTATAGATTTCCCCACTACAGTTTTCCCTTCTGTACCATGTGTTCTTTATGGTGTCTTTGAGCACTGTCATTTTGCACATGGAATTAAGATAATCTTTTCTATTCTCCTGCTAAATCTGTGCATAGGAGTGATCGCCCTTAGTGTCTAGCAGTCCTTTGCAGCAGTCAGACTTCTTATTGCCTTGCCGAGTCCTGTACCTTAGATGGGCATGTATCATATTTCCTCGTCTTGCTAAAATATGTTGCCTGGTTTATGGACCCTTTTGATACAACTGATGGTAAGTGCAGTCTTTATCCATTGTCTCCAGTGATGTCAGAGTCCTCGTTGAAAGTTTAACCTCCCAAGTGTGTCACTTTTGTTTTGAGTGATGATCCCAGTCTGTTATTGAGTCTGTGTATTATTGAATGCACTCTCACCTCAAAGTTTCTGAAATAGTTCACATTTTTAGGTAATGAAACGATTGATCTGTTCACAGCCTCACATTTCTGTGTGTTGGTGTTCAGTTGCAGTCTTTCTACAATATCACAGGAGAGTTTCATTTTCAGAACTTCTAGCAGGATATTTTTATCCTTTTCTGTCATGTTTAGATGAGTCAATTGATGAGGGCCCAGGTATGCTGATCGTATCCACCAGTTGTTAGTACTTCCTCCCCCACAGACCTTTGAATAATGCCGGCATTTTGAGCAGTCCCCTGAATAACAGCGCAGAGTGGCATCCAGTACTTGGGGAAGTTGACATTTAATTTTTGTAACATCACCATTATTGTCCTCCATCAGTTGCTTGAAGGTCAAATTGTAGTGTGCTTTAATGTCTTGGCTGAAAATTTTCTGTTTGAGCCTTTTTCCTTCTCTTGTTCTTATTCCTGGAAACATGTTTTCACTAAATATTGCAGAATTACAGCGTTTGAACTGTAAACGACCCAAATGGACGGGGTCTGACAGTCTTTCTACTTCCCACATTGGATGCAGAATGTTGTAAGCATCTTGGAAGCCAGCAGCAGCCTGTGCATCTCCATCTGTTGTTGCATGTCTAATGAGAATTTCTTGCAGCACAAACTTTTTTCCAATTTCTCTTGCCATTTCATACTCTGAATGTGCTGCAGCTGGTGACAGATTTGCTGTGCAGTCAACATGACCTCCTGGACATTGCACATCAAAACCTTTCCCCTTCAGCCATGCTCCAGTCCAACACAGCTTGTTTTCTACTGTAGTCCCCACAATGTATTGCTTCTCTGTAACAGTTTCACAGGCAATTCCAACAGCTTGTGATGAACTTTGACCAGGTTTCTTTTCATGTCCAAAGCTAATGGCATTGTATCTTGTGTCAAAAGCAACATTTGCTCCGGATGCTGAACAACACGCATGACATTAACCTGTCTGACTAGTTTCAGCTTGTCTGTCATATCCATTTCATTGAGCTCCACAGCTGCTTTGCATACAGTGTTGGAGGCCATTAGCATAGATGTTCTGCTAGGTGGCGGAATGTCAGTGGCTGCAAGCAAGTATCTAGCCCTGGTGTTGCCCATTGGTGTATCTTGTAGTCCAGCTTGAAACATCATATTTACAGCAGCAGGATTTGGCCCAGGTTTATTTGTTTTTATCTCCTCATACAACATATACTCTTTTGACTTAAAGCTGCAGTTTTTACACATCATAGTATGCTTCCAAGCAAGTTCCCATTTTCTTTCATTAGCAGTTTGGAACTCTGGTCTCTCACATATGTTGACTTGATTACCATGGCGATGAATGATATCATTCCACATTTCAACATTTTTTTCATGCAGATTATATGTGTACCATCGTGCTCATTCAATTCTGTTTCTTTCAGGTCCAGTTTTGCTTTGGATGATGGTCGTAGAATTTTTGCAGACCCAGGTGTGCCATTACAGTCTGGTGCCTGAACTGACTGGAGACCCCCATTTGTCGGCTTTGTCACTGCTATGAGAGAGAACTTGTGTGCATCCATTCTTCTGGTCACTGGAACAGATGCAGCACTGGAGCTTGGTAGAGTATCATCAGTCAGATATCTGACTCCTTTGTTATGTGGAATATTTCCAGGTTTAAAACAAGTTGTCTTCCTCTTCTTGTACCCTTTCGTGGTTTCAGTTACAACAACTGCACGTAAAATACAAGAAGTATCCTCTCTCTCTCACTTATATAACTAGGAAAAGGCATGCTAGCTTAGTTTCAGAGAACTACACCAACTCTTCAATACTAATGGAAGCCAAACATATGAGGGCTCCTCCCCTTCATCGGTGGAAATGATGTCATGGACTTGGTTATTACCCCTAGCTTGCGTATTTAGATGCTACTAGATTTCAGGTGTTACCTTTGATTGACAGGCCCTGGTTTAATTACTTCACACCGGATAAAGAAAACCATTGATGTTCATGATAAAGGAATGGAGAGACTTTGCCATATAATAAAATTTGTCAACTTCAGGTTTTACATTTTCATTAAAATTTAAGTTAAATTTAAATTTTCATATAAAAATATGTATCATTTTGTAAAATTGAATTTTCTAGGACAGTTTAACAGTCAAGTTTAATTTCTGGTACTTTCCAGATTGGTTTTAGGACTAAAAACTAATTACAGTTTATTTGAAGTGTTTATCTTTATTAGCAAAATCATAATTAAACTTTAAGTTTTGTGCATTTTTGACATTCGGCCATTTGGAATTGGCTTGTGCTTGTGTTACAGTGGTGTCAGATAAAAGCCTGTAACTGTCCTATTCATGGATGAAATTCCTTAAAACTTTGCAGCAGTATTTAAGAGACATTGATTTGATGACGGATGGAAGTTTTGTCCATTGAGGTGAAATTTTCTGACCCTGTCAGGCATCGGGTCACAATTAGTACATCCATTTTAGTACCCACAAATCTAGTTCTAGTCTATTTTTAGAACATTTTTTCCTCTCTCATTTTGGTGGTGATACAAGAGTTAGATTTATGCATTTTTGGTAGGGATTTAATGGTAATTGTTTATTCGTGAGAATATGAGCTTATGGTGTGGTTGTCTCGTGTATTTTGGCGACAGTGCACAGTGAGTAATAAGGCCTTAGTGATGATCCGGAAGTGAAATCTGTGTTCCATTGCTTGCTGCTTTGTTTTCAGACCAGGCTCTCAAAAAAATGCTGGTGAACCTTTGACAAGAACTTCACCGTGAAGTCATCTTTGAAGGTATTTTAGATTAACATATGATTTGTATTGATTGTCACACAATGGAAAGGTCAGTACTGAGAAAGAAATGTAGAGAACATATAGTAAAATTAATTGTGTTCTATGTCCTAGTAATGCAAATGGGCGAGTACCAGGCCTGGTTTCATCTATGCTGTAGTTTTGTCTAATCGGTCAGCGGATTAAAGACATAACGATCATAATACTTGCCATTTCTGAGAAAATAAACCATTTTCCTATCGATTTCATGCAGGTATGAGTTGATATAATATAGTTTAAAGTTGCTAGGCCTGCTTGTAAGCGACTACGATATGCCACAACAGCACGATGGCAGCAAATTCCAGATTTTCGATATGCAATTGCTCTTCCCCCACATCCCAACCTAATTGTCCAGTTGTGAAAAACAGTGGGAATATTCAGAGGAAACCCGGATTAAAACAGACTGTTATTCGTTTTAAGCTAAATTTGTTGTCCAAATTGTAGAATCTCTGAGCTGAACTTAGTGCAAAACTCTTACACAGTGAGTTGTAGCTTGAAGCTTTGGTTTCATATCTTAAATACAATGCACCAGAAATGGAAAATTGTTGTCCTTTGCATTTTATATTAAAAAACGATAAAAGCCCCTGTATTAATACAGGTTTGGGGACTGGTTTATTGAATTACAAGATAAGTTGATTGTACGGAAAATTCTGTCCTTGTTTATACAACAATACATAATTTTGAAGGTCTTTTGTCAGAATTTAAATCAACCCTTCTGTCAATGATTTTAAATGATGGATTTTTAACCAAATTGTCTTAAGGAGTTTAGATTGTTTGAAACATCTTATTTGGGATTTTGTTGGCACAGATAATTTTAGGGTTGAAATTTTTTGTTACAATATAGGATTCTACTACCTTGTGTTTATTTTGTTTTTCATACTGTGATAGGAAATGTTTACTTTTTATAACATGCATATATATTGCTATATAATTCTTAAGAATCAGAGGTTTGAAATGAACAAAACTAATTTATGTTCATTGTGTTGTTTCCATGTACCAACATGATGCAGGTCAGCAAAGTAAAGTTAGAAATTTTATTTTGTACATTGAAATGACTTTACGTGCCAATTTATAGGGATATAGTCAAACTTGTTATGTGTGATACATTTTGTGTTTTTTGTTCATGATTATCCTTTGTGACTTAGATGTTTTGGAGAGTCTTGAGAGAGAAACATCTTTAAATTTTGAAAATGCGTTTTTTAATCCAAAATGTTCTTTACAGGGTTCTCATGCTACCGGGAAAAAGTTGGGAGGATAGATAATATTTTTCCCGACCGTGAAAAGTCTTTGAATTTCGCAAATATTGATGAAAGTCGGGAAAAACCTGGGAATTTTCCGCCACCACTTGACGCCAGAAACAATGACGTAATTGAGTCGTAACTAAACTGATGGTGAGTTAAATTTATCCAGTTCTAACAGAATATTCGGAGGTTGTAGTATGGATCATTTGGGTGTTTGCAATAAGCATATATTCTGATTCAATCCAAACACTCAATGGATTAGATTCGTCTAGTAGACATTTATTTTCAAAGTCAGCTTGATATCCATATCTTTCCTTACATGGAACGCATGAAAACAAGTCTAACATCTCAAGAGGCCAACATGGTGGGGGCAAAGCGTAGCCGCTTACCGGATGGCCTAGCAAACTTTAAACGTCGTTAGATTGAGTGATACATGGATGAAATCGATATGAAAATTACTTATTTTCTCAGAAATTATGAGTATTAAAATAGTTATGTCTTTGATCTGCTGAAAGAAAAGATAAAACTATGGCATTGATGAAATGTGACCTGGTGCTTGTGAAATGCATTGCTAGTCGCATGAGAACAAAAATCTAACAACCCACATTTTCAAATGTTGTAGAGAAAAAATTTTAAAAAATATTAATGAAAGTCGTATACTGGTTGTAATAAAAATACAAAAACGAAAGAACACAAAATTTTCCATATTTATATAATCCAAGAATAACTTCTGGAGTTTTGTTGTATCACGTGACTACCACGTTGACATGTGCTCTCTGCTTGATAAATCAGACTGGCAAGATAGCTGGTCTTTTAAAAAAAGTATCTGACTTTCATTTAATATAATTAAATTTCTGTACAACAACATTAAAAAGGAGTTTGTTGTTGATACCACGTGACTATTGGACTTCCGATGTCGTTTGAGATTTGTGAAGTCATGTGACTAGTAATGCAAATGGTGAGTACCGGGTCAGGTTTTATCTATGCTGTAGTTTCGTCTAGTCTGTCAGCGGATTAAAGACATAACGATTATAATTCTTGCCATTTCTGAGCAAATAAATAATTTTCCTATCAATTTCATGCAGGTATAAGTCGATATAACATAAGTTTAAATTTTCTAGGCCTGCTGGTAAGCGACTACCATATGTCACTACCACATGGTGGCGGCAAATTCCAAATTTTTGATATGCAATTGCAATAACCCCACACCTCAACCTAAATGTCCAAATATGAAAAATTGGGTGAGAATATTTGAAAGAAACCCGGATTAGAAAATGGACTGCTATTCGTTTTAAGCCAAATTTATAGTCTAAATTGTTGAATCTCAGAGCTGAAATGAGAAATTGTCGTCCCTGGTATTATATATTAAAAAACGATATGAACCCCTGTATCAATACAGGTTTGGGGTCTGGTTTAATGAATTACAAGAAGACATGTTGACTTTACAGAAAATTCAGTCCTTGTTTATACAACAGTATATAATTTTGAAGGTCTTTTGACAAAATTTAAATCAACCCTTTTGAAAATGTTTTTTAAATGATGGATTTTTAACCAGATTGTCTTAAGGAGACTAGGTTGTTTGAAAAATCTTGTTTGGAATTTTATTGGCACAGATAAATTCAGGGTTAAACTCTATTTGTTACAAGACAAGATTCTAATTATTTGTGTTTATTATTTTTTTTTTATACTGTAATAGAAAATGTTTACTTTCTATACGATGCATATATATATATATATATATATATATATATATATATATATATATATATATATATATATATTGCCATATAATTCCATAGAATTAAAGGTTTGAAAGGAAACAAACTAATTTATGTTCATTATGTTGTTTCCACTTAGCAACATAATGCAGGTCAGCAAAATAAAGTTAGAATTTTTATTCTGTACATTGAAATGACTTTACATGCCAATTTATAGGAATATAATCAAACTTGCATCATGTGATACATTTTGTGGTTTTTTACATGATCATCTTTTCTGACTTGGACGTTTTGGAGAGTCTTGAAAGAGAAACATCTTTAGATTTAGAAAATGCATGTTTTATAATCTAAAATGTTCTTTAATTCCATTTAGTAATGGTCATATGTGAACCTTGAAAAAATTAATTTCATCCTGGAAAAACCCTGGAAATGACCTGGAAATTTATCTTTAGAAAAGCATGGGAACCATGTCTTTAATTCCATTCAGTAATGGTCATACGTGAATGTTGAAAAAATTAATTTCATCCTGGAAATTTATCTTTAGAAATGCGTGGGGACCATGATTATAGCATTATTTTTATTACATGAAATGATATTACACACGCAGTATAGATGAATAAAGGTACAAGTTACTTGTATACATATTTTAACTATCGTTGGCCATGATTCATGCCCAAAATGGTATAAAGACTATGTCAAGTATGGGGTAAATTGGGGACCTGTTGGGTTTAGCAAATATTCATAGTTTTTTACACCCTAGTCATGCATAATCCAATGATCACAGGATGGTGGTTTTCCTGCAAGTTTTAGCCCCACGTCCCCGAGATCTTGATTCCCATGCACCTCATGGGAATGTGCTTTTGACCATTCTAATACAAACAATTGTTTCTTTGAAATTGTTTGTCCAACTCCAGTGATTTGTGTGGGAGGACGGCAAGAGGACACATGTCCCATATCTTAACAGGATTCTAGCTGTAACACCAACACAGCTATAAAAAAATCATTCATTTTTTTCCAAGATCAGTTAATGATAAAACAAAGTTTATACAAGTTGGATCGGAAAACTTGAAAAAACATTGTAAGGGAAACAACTCAATGTGCCATTCTTGTTTGTTATCCATCCATTTTCCCTTGTTTAGAATTCTTCATTTATATCATAAATTAGTCATACAGAGGAAAAAATTCAGAGAGCTGAAATAATTGGGCAAATTTTCATAAAATGTCAGTGTATGCAGTGTGAGGAAATTACCAATGCAATTTGAGGATTTTATTTTTTCAATGTTTGAATTAACATTCCTGCAATAACTGAAAAAGAAGCGGACTGTTTAGGTATGTTTTTGTAAAAGGTACTTAGCTCCTATTTCTGCAGCATGGTATGGCCAGTAATGTTTATTATAACATTAAAAAAACAACAAAATAAAAAAATAAATACTATTCTGCAAGGATCTTGATGAGGTTCATTGAACTTGGAAAAGTGTGTTTGATAATGTTGCTGGGATGGTTGACATTTGGAACAAATTATTTTATTAAGTCTTTACTAACAAGCAATACATTAAAGTTGAGAAAAACTTCATTAAAAACCCGCTCAAAAATATGTATAAAATATTTAATAAGTAGTGGAATGAAGATATGATAATCATAATCAAAATTGGAGATAAACATGGAAGAAGACCCTAACTAATCTTGTTTGAAAAGCAAAGAAAGATCTCTACAACAATGGATCTATACTGCAAATTATTTATGAAAAGATTTCCCAAATATTGTACTGAATTCATAAGTTAAATGCCCCATTATTTTGACCGCTCCAGTGGCCTAGTGGTTAGAGTTCCACCTCATATGCAGGAGGTTGCGGGTTCGAACCCCAGCAGAGTCATACCAGAGACTTATAAAAATGGTATTAACAGCTTCCTCGCTAGGCGCTAAGCATTAAAAGGTTAGTATTAGGGCTGGGCAGCATGGTGTCAGGATGATGCGACTGGGTGGGACATGCTACATGTCTGGCATGATGTCCCCATGTTACATATCAGTATAAACTGTTACACTGCAGACATCGTAGCGATTTGACTGAAGAATTGCTAAAGCTACGTTAAAAACCCAAATCGCACACACACACACAACCACCACCATTTTAACAGCAAATCAGTAAGAAATTACAGGCAGCAAAGATATGGGAAATCTCTGAATATTCAGCTTTACTGGTCGTAAACCAGAAGAGCTTATGGGATGGTCTTTTCATCCATCCATCTGTTAGCACAAGTTGTATATTGCTACTCCTTTTTACTGTTCTAAACTACTTGGAGGATTGCTATTAACTTTACACACGCATTCATCCCATGGTCTAGTTGGTCATAAATAATAATGATATAATTCAGACATCCAATTGGCCACTGTAGCAGCTATCTAAAAAAACCTTATCCCTTATCACAGCTCCTCCTGAATGGCAGGTTATATCAACATGAGGTTTTCATGAAAAGATTTCTTGCAATGTTAAGTTAGTCCTCAATAAATACTATGGCAATCTGGTGTCTAATATGTGGCCATCTTGAAAATCTTGTTACCAATACTACTCCTAAATCAACTGTCATACCAACATGGGGGCTTACTAAATTACTTCTTGTGATGTTGGTTGTAAATGCAAATGCTTCCAATCTGATTTCCATGACAACCAAGATAGTAGCTAATAGCTACTCTTGAATGGAAAGTCATACTGTCATGTGGTTTAATCAGGAGACTTCTTGTAATGTCGAGTTGATCTTAAATGAAAATGGTGCCAATATGATGTCTACTAAGTGGCCATCTTGAAAAGTTTGTTATTGCTTACTCCTGGATGAAAAATAATATTGTCATGGAGTTTTGACCAGAAGACTTGTCTAGTTGGTCCTAAATGAAAAGGGTGCCGCTTGCACATCAATATGGTCACCACGGTGGCCATCTTGAAAATCTTGTTATCGCTGCTTCTTCCTGAATGGCCTTAGCAGCATGGGATTTTTACTAAATGACACTGATGTCTATTTGTTCCTAATTGAAAATGGTTTGCTCAGACATCCAATATGGTAACCACAGACAAAGTCACCCTGTTATCACTACTTCTAAATGAATTGTTAGGACAGCATGGGGTTTTCACTAAATGGCTTCCAATGAAGTCTAGTTGGTCATAAGTGAAAATGGTGCTGATCTGGCTTCCAATATCAGTGCCACAGTGACCATCATGAAAAGTTTGTTTAGCGACATCTCCTAGATGGCTTGTCATATTAATGTCATAATTTCACCAAACCACATACTGTTGAGTTGTTCATAAATAGAAATAGTGCCAATCTGACTACCATAATGGCAATGATGGAAGTCATCTTGAAACTCTTGTTGCTATTTCTCCTGAATGGAAGGTCACCGAAATGATATTTGATTTTTTTTAACCATGAGATTTCTTGTGATGTCTGGTGGTCTGAAATGAAAATGGCGCCCATCTGACATGCACAGGAGACAATTTTAAAATCTTGCTATTACTGAAGAATATCAGAGATGGTTTCAACACTCAGCAATTAAAAAGATATTTTGCCTTATCTCGAATTCAAGGAAGTGCTTTATATTCTGAAGAGCGACAGTCCAATTCTTGTTTTTATCAGACTGGCACTACAATAAAGTATGTAACAATCCTCATTCAGCTATTACCAAGAAACTCAGAGATTTTGTATATCAGACTGCCAGAGGATACCATGTTTTTGAAATTCCACCAGTTTACAATTCAGATATTAAGTGTTTGAGTACTTTTGATTAAAAAAATAATCTACTTGCTTAGATGGGATTAGTGTACTGTTTGAAATAAATGGTACTAACCACATTCTGTACGCATTGCCTACATTATGAACTACGCAATCAAAATTGGTTCCTTTTTCCTGACCAGTAGAAACCAGCTAAATTTGCGTACAGGTGCTTCTTCCAGGAAGAAGCTAGACACAATAAATTAAGGCCAATCTATGCTCTTCACATATTGTAAAAACTACTCCATTTAGACATCTGTGCCTATTTTTAATGGCATTTTAAATACGTGCAATGTTACAATTGGAATTCCTCAAGGGTCAATTTTTTTTCTATTTTCTATCAGTTACCTCCCCATGATATCTGACCATATTGATATGTTTATGTATGATGCAACTGTTAAACCAGTATGCACAATATTCATTAAACTGAGAGTAAGATGCATTCTGGTATGTAAAACTTTTCAACTTTGTTTACCAACAATACTATGTACATAAATTTCTGTTTATAAAAAACCCCCTAACACCCCTCCCGACAAAAGCATCAACAACAAAGATTTACTAATTCACATAATTTGGAAGGAAAGGAGAAAGTAAAAGAATCTTGGAATATACTGCAGACACGACAAACTTGAATGTGCCACTCGAGAAAAACTCGTAAGTTGACGACACTATCGTGGAATAAAGACACTAGCTCTGTATGTAGCAAAATTTCATTTAAACGATTTCATTTTTATAAAAGTTATGCATTCTTGTAATGCTAAATTAAAAAATTACTAATTTTTTTTTTTTACAATTGTTTCAGGTTACCTTATGTTTATTAGTGTTCCAATATTTAAGGATGTTGTTCATCGTTTAAAATTCACTGAATGCTAGCAAAAGAATGGCTAGAACTCTTGGACAAAACATATTCAACACCAATTTAAACTTTATTTGATAACGCAAATGGTTACCTTTAAAATACGGAGTAAAGAACAAGGAATTTCGCCCTAATGTACAAAGTTCAAAAGAACATGGCACCAGATTATCATAATACTTTTAGTCCATTCTGACATGTTTTCTACTGTAAGTTAGCAACGCGTTCTGAAACACAGGTCTGGAATGTTCAAATGTTTTACATACAGTAGTGTTTTTTTTTTATAATGGACTATGTTACATTATGTCATTCAATTATGTGCAATCGTTGCTACTGTTAAACACAAGAATAAAACATTTTTTATAGTCCAAAATAGAATTGTAAAGCTTTTTATATTTCATTTCTATGAAACTGCTCTATTTTATTGCCTCCTCTTGTCTGCGATAATACTTACCTTGTGTTTCATGAAGTTTATTGTACATAATTTGAATACAGTATATTCTAATGCATCTTGATCACATGTTGGATGAGCCTTCTGCTTAGACCAGAGTATAGGATGAGCCTTCTACTTAAACTAAAACTAGAGTATAGGATGAGCCTTCTACTTAGACCAGAGTATAGGATGAGCCTTCAACTTGGACCAGAGTATAGGATGAGCCTTCTGCTTAGACCAGAGTATAGGATGAGCCTTCTACTTAAACTAGAGTATAGGATGAGCCTTCTACTTAGACCAGAGTATAGGATGAGCCTTCAACTTGGACCAGAGTATAGGCTGAGCCTTCTACTTAAACTAGAGTGCAGGATGAGCCTTCTACTTAAACTGGAGTATAGGATGAGCCTTCTACTTAGACCAGAGTATAGGCTGAGCCTTCTACTTAAACTAGAGTATAGGCTGAGCCTTCTACTTAAACTAGAGTATAGGATGAGCCTTCTACTTAAACTGAAGTATAGGATGAGCCTTCAACTTGGACCAGAGTATAGGATGAGCCTTCTACTTAAACTAGAGTATGGGATGAGCCTTCAACTTGGACCAGAGTATAGGATGATCCTTCTACTTAGACCAGAATATAGGCTGAGCCTTCTACTTAAACTAGAGTATAGGCTGAGCCTTCTACTTAAACTAGAGTATAGGATGAGCCTTCTACTTAAACTAGAGCATAGGATGAGCCTTCTACTTAAGACTAGAGTATAGGCTGAGCCTTCTACTTAAACTAGAGTATAGGCTGAGCCTTCTACTTAAACTAGAGTATAGGATGAGCCTTCTACTTAAACTGAAGTATAGGATGAGCTTTCAACTTGGACCAGAGTATAAGATGAGCCTCGACTTAGACTAGAATATAGTATGAGTCTTTGACTCAGAGAAACTGCACTTAGAGGTTGCTATAATAGTTACAAATATGCCCACATTTTCAATGTTTATGAGGTTTTCATGCAATTTTTATAGTTATGTAAACGAACTGCTTCCTGTTTTGATGGTAGAAACCATAAGATACAATCTACGTAAAAGTAAAAACATCTCTAGTTTAAATACAAGACTTGAAGTAACAAAACACTGTTCTTTCCTTAATTCTTGTATTCTCAGGAATACTGTACCCGACAATGTCAAAATGGAAAGTGATTCCTAAAATTTTAAAAATATATTATCATACAAAACAATAGCATTCCGTCTTAATCTTTCTATTTCCCATGCTAGAGTCAGAAACCAATGAAGCTACCTTGAGGGAAAAGAAAAAAAAGATCTGTATGGCAATCACAAGATAGATAATTACTATGCAAATGTGAAGTCGAAGCAGAGAAAATTCATACTTTCATTTTGTACTCAACACAATCAAAAGGCAAAATCTTGTATTTAGTCTTAATGAAATGTGTGTTCCTTTATCTACAAATGCTTCTATTAGGCTTACCTGAACTGGAACCTGAAAAAATTTGAATATCTTTGAGTTCTTTCAAAATTACACTTAAGGATACAAGGTGTTTTAACTAATGCTTCTTCCTTAGATTCTAACTATAACAAGTCTTTTAAAAAAAATTAGGAGAGTGCAATGACCAATCGTATTTGATGCAGGTGCATAAAAATATTAAATTATTCTTTTGCGATTGATTGGAAAAGTTCGCCTTTACAGGTCACTGCCATCTCACTTCTGTCTGCATGGGTTCGAGTATGGGGCTCGGCTATTGTGCGTATGTGAGAAAGCTGCCAGTAGCTTCCCTTGGATCAGTGGTTTGTAAAAGGGTTTTCCTCGAGTTCTTCCTCAACCAGTTATAATGGCCGCTATTTACAGCCTATCATGTGCTGAGAAATGGCATTAAACCTAAAACATTAACAACAACAAGAACATATTGCAATAAAATCTAAAAGTTGTGTCATTAATAATGGACATTTATCCTATTTTTTAATTCTGAGAGAGTTCCACAGGGAGTCTTTTTACCATTGGCACTTAGTGGCATTCGGAGCTAAAATGCTGCCCGGGGTGGAGGTCCAAGATGAGGCCCCCTGCCGCTTATTTTAGGGCGGTGGCATCATTAGGCAGCATCACCAAATTTTCAATGTATTATCCACCTTTACCACCTCCCTCTTTCTTTTTCCTTTCTTTTTTCCTCTTTAGCGGGGGGGGGGGACTGACCACAAACAAACGACAGCTGACAAATTTTTTTTACCCATCAATAAACCCTCCATTATGAAATCAGACACTTTTATGAACAAGAAATTTTAAAAAAATTCTCGCGAAAGAACTGAATTTATACAAGACTCACAGAGCCACCAATACTGTAATTCTGACCTAAAAAAATAGCAAAAGGAGGTGCCTGCGACTAAGCTGATTGACGTTGGATATCTCTTAAATATTGGGTGATTTATATTTTTCAATTATTGGATCACTGAGTGCGAATTTTTATTCAGAGAATTTGTCTTTTCCATTGTGTGTGAACACCCTAAGTGCGAAACGAAATATTAGAGATTCAGAAGGCTGTCCAGGCTGTATTTAGTTTCGTAAATTTATGATCAAGCACACGCCCCATAAGTGAATCCCAGGTGCTTTAAAATGAAATGCCCTTGGAGGATCAGAGAGGGTCAGGCAAGTTGCAACTGTTGTTTTTTGTTTGTTTTTTTTAAATAGAATTACCCATTTAAGAATATCTCGTCTTTTTTCGATGCGTCAAGGGTTCCCCCAATTATAATTGCATCTGTCGCAAACACTGACATTATGTCTCTGGTGTTTTGGAATTGAACCCATGAGGTCGTTTCCACTACCGAAGTTTGTCTGAATGCTTTTACCAATTCGGCCACTGCCCCACTTAAGAATATACGATGAAATAATTTATATGAGCATTCGCTTCCTGAACAGACACACACATTTAAATCGTATAATTTATTTCTCAAGTATTTTTATTTAACGTGTACAGGTATAGTTCTCCAGCGAATGTACAATAATCGAAATTACCTGTAAATTTGAGCGACTTAGTGGTTTGAACCATGTGACCAGGCAATGTATAAATAGCTTGGGAATCCCAGCGAGTTATTACGCACATAGGTATTTTTAGCACAGTGACGTGATAGTGGGCATGCCTAAACTGTTGAGTCAAATTAAGATCCAGGTGGTTTATTGTATTTGGAAAAATTAAGTTATGATACAGTAAATCCTTGTGTATCTTCTGACTTTGTGATCTGTAATTAAATCGTTGTTGAATAATAATAATAATAATGAGTGAATCTACGCTACCATGGAATCTCATACAGCTAAATTAGCTCAACAATGACTGGATGCGATTAAGAAGTATCTTCCATTATGCGATTCTGTAAAATAACACCTCCAACAAAGCCAGGATGCTCATGTGGAATTTACAGAGGGTACAGAACAATTATTTAAACCAACAGTCGAACCAATCAAAACAATTGTTACAGCGACTGAGGCAACACAAAAAACTCGCGAGAGATCACCAGTTGATATTACTGGCCATCTTCAGCCACCACCACCAGTTCAGCCACCACCACCAAAAACTAAAACCAAAATAATAGATAAATTTACTGAGGAAGGTATTGACGCTATCAGGAATGGAGACCAGGTATTTGAAATTGCTGCACTTGATATGGTGTTAGAGATCGTTACGTAAAACCTGAACATATTTGCAGTCTAAAAGCTGCTGTTTGGGTCAGAGATGTATATCGAATTGCTACTAATGCTCAGCAAGTCAAAACTGGCGACAAAGATTTTGAAATCTTTTAAACCGCAGTAGGTGAATATATTGCAAGAAAAGAATTGAAAAGGGAAATAAAACATGAAGAAATAATACATCGATTTAAGAGCACCGGTGGCATCTCTCTCCAGAACCAGATCCATATGATGAACCACCTGAAGGAGCGACCGGAAGTGGCCTTGCTATTCGCAATAGACGTCGTGGGAAACGAGTTGGTAATGTGATCGCTGAATCGTCAGTAATTCAGGATAAACTTTGTCCCAATAACATCCTCGCTGATTTTGATCGACTAGAGATTTTGATTGGAGGAGGATGAGCCGGAAACAATTCCCACGAAATCATCAATGAAGCAGTCGCTGTTCGTCAGCGTTTATTTACCAGTGGCGTCTATTGGGCGCTGATCGATGAAATTACCGACGACTACTACAGTGAGTGATCAATTAGATCAGTGATAACAAAATAACATGATTATACACAATGCCCAACACAGACCTGAAAGCGTCAGGGTGATAAATTTACGATTACCGGTTTATAAAATGATCAATGGAGATGGACTCGGCGATGTTGTTCAAAGTTTCTTTTAGAAGGATGGCCCCAAAAGCTATTGGCACTGTTGGTAGTCTTGCTGGTAAAGCATTTTCTTCGGTCAAAGACAGACTTACACAATTAGTATGACGAAAACCACAACTAGTAAAACTGCCCAGCACCAAAGTGATGCTTCCAAGTGTCGGTAAAATAATGAATCAAGCTGCAAATAAGCGGTTGAAAGAATTAGCCGGAGTACCATCACCGACAAAACAAGCCGCAGCTGAGATAGAAAAGGACATAACCGCAAACCTAATAGCTGGTAATGGTCTGGCCCGTCATCACCGAAAGAATATAGTGGCTTAGCCGGTGACATACTAATCTGGCATTCAACATTACCAACACAGACAATAACGGATCCACCAATATGAGGTCCAGAAGTGCTGGCGGTACTCAATGCTGTGTCAAGATCATGGACCACCGACGGTGGTCTGTCGGCTCACAACGTTGTGCTTGAGTTTACCGCACTTCGTTTTAAACAGGTTAATGGTTTATAATGGCAGATATTTACGGAAGATCTGCTAGCGGCAAGCCCCAGGGTGACAGTGATTTATCCAAATACGCAACACGAGATGAACTTACTGATCTTTTGCGTCTCGCCGATGTTGACACAAATGAGATTGTTGTTTTTCAGGATCAGCAAGGACGATTAAAGACGAGCAATATTCCGTTGACAGATATTATTCTGCGAGTAACAGGCGTGACCGAAGATAACTGGGTGGTGTTTGATAAAACCGGTAAAATTAAAGAATCGAAGGAATCACTTCTAACAATCGCGGGGGAGATTGCTGGACACATTAGAAGAGTTGTAGACATAATGTATGGCGATCTCAACATGAGCAGTTATCAGTGCGAGAGAACTAAAATCGTACTATGACGTGGCAACAAAAGAAAATACGTGGACAACAACAACACCACGATCTGATCTGAGATCAGTAAATGCGTTTGCTAAAGCCGGTGATGCAATAACTGGCGATCTCAACATGAGCGGAAATGTCATTGCTAATTTGAGAGAACCAGAATCAAACAATGACGCTGCAACGAAGAAATACGTGGACAACAGCAACATCCCGATAATAACCTCGTTAATAGCAATCAATAATGGACTGACCACATTCAGAACTGTCTATAGTAATCATATAACCGTGTTTACGAATTTTCGAGGAGCCATAAATATAATCTTCAACGGATTCTTTGGTGTTCCAAATTTCGTCAATATTAGTCTCACTGAAATTCGCACACGACTCGATGAAATCGCAGAAAAAAAGCGATTCAAGATAGTGTTGTTCATACAACTCCGCTCATGAACTCGGTATACACAGTATCGTCTGGATCAGCAACAAGGTCACAACAAAACAATGCCATCAAACATACCACTCGGGTCACTGGGGCGTACAGGTTCTCCGTGTTTAGCGCTGAGACATTTAGGATATTCACAACATTTCCATGGTGTTATTCAACCGATAGATTTCCCAGAACCGTGTCGTTCGTGTTAAATCAAAATACTAATCATTCATACTGGAACCAGCAGATAAAGTTTTAACCGCAACGATATTGGTGGTGTCTGGAATTTGTCGCGAAAAGATTGGTAACTTAGTATAACACATAATGAATCCCACACAATCCTTTCGGTATAATCAAGCATGTGCGTGGAAGGTATCGCTGGAAGAAATCATAGACGAGCACATGATTAAAAAAAATATCGAAGACGAATCATCGTCATCGACAATATTGTATACGCGGTTTCCACGTTGGTCGCTGAAGCAACGACGTTAATCGGCATATTATCAGCGACGCACGTGATACCGCCCGTGGTTGGAATCGGCGTCGTTGTTGTCGGTGTTGCTAGTATACTCAACATTATCGCGAAAAAAATATCTACATGTACCAGTAAAAATTGCATGAGCAAATGGAAATAACTTAAGCTGCGACACATGCGTGCATAAATATATCATCGATACTGTCAGCGGGGTTAAACGATGGTGCAATATCAGACAGTGAATTTGCTGAGATCAGAGATATTTATTATCGGCATCACAAGAACGCAAACACATCGTTGCCAACGTTGCCAGCGCCACATTTAGAATCCGAAGTATAGATTATATAGACCATAGAAATAACCAAACGACTAGAGCAGATCATTGCTAACGCAACACAGCCGACGACCACAATGATATCAGCAACGTCAACACAACCGGAATTCGATATTGGTTTTCCAACTCCGATAAAAGCCCCTAATGTTTGGTCACTTGAGATCGTACTGGTATAATTACGACTATTATAGTTGGCCAAATATCAGAGAAAAATCATTTGATAGATTATATGCTAATAATTCGCTGGTATTCTCGCATAAAACCACCACTGATGCAGCTGGTGGGCAAGCCCCAATCTGGGAGGTCGTTACGATTCCAACAGGATCATATAAAATCGAACAAATCAATGACGAACTTCAACGTAGAATCAAATCAATAACAGGAAAAGAATCTGAAGATAGCTATCAAGGTACACGAGTCAACGCTGAGCGCCACCGCAGAAATATCGACGCCAGATTACGCCGTCGATATATCCAAATCGTCGATCAGAACAGTGCTGGGATGGACGCTGCAAGCGCCAACAACTGTTGTTCAACCACTACAACCAACGCGATCTGATTGTCAGACAAAAAAGTATTTATAAAAGAACCAAAGTATAGAGAAGGAAGGAGAATATGGACGCACAGAAGAGTAGGAGAAGAAAGGTATATATTTGCTGAACAAATATTTAACCCAACCGGTGATAAAAAATACCCGATTGGGTTTACGGGTGTTAGAGCCTTCCGCCCTCCTCCTCCAGGTGTGAGAATAAGTACAGATTTCAATGCTGGGGAATTCTTTTGAACTACTCATCGATGGAATAGCGCAGGAACTAAAAATAAACAAAATGATCTGAGAAAGCTACTTGATCAGTATGTGTTTGAATATCCGAATGATGATCTTAAAGAATTACTGAGACAGTACAACGTCTGAACCAGGTGAAATCTGATCCAGAAATATTTAAAAAATATTTTATAAAATCAGTCATTATCAAGGGTGGAGGCGTAATAAACAAATTTGCATTTCTTAATTATTTTAAGATCACCGAAGACCAATTGCGTACGTTCAAGCTACCCCGCTTTTTTAGGCGGATAAAATGAAGCAAAATCTCAATGACGTAAGTGACGAATATCTTCCGAAAATTATTGCGACATGGGAGAAGTTACGGGGCTCTACAGACATTCTCCAACATAATAATCATCCAACAGGTGGTGGTCGTCATGTGTCGCCGGGTATCGTCAATATCACATCGACGATTTCTGAAAATCTAATCTGTGACGCTATACTGCCTTCTGGGCAAGAATTAGGGCAAGCCCAACAGGGATATGTTCTTTACAGCTTTTCTCCGGATGTCCCGCCGGGTCATTTGATTGTGTCGATACCCGTTAATCCTGTTTATTTACGATGTCATCCATCGCTATCACGAATACGTTTTGTCTAACCGACCAAGACGGCAATATTGGACACACGTGGTGAAGAATTGACTCTTAGTTTGTATATGCGTGACAAACCATAACGGCACACCATGATTAAAAAAAAAACAAAACATTTTTTGTCGTTAATTTTTTTTGTAGTTGTTTTGTTGTTGTTTGGGTTATTCTCATTCTGTGGGAATCTTAGTAGATTCCAACACAAGCTTTTCAGCTGTCTCGCACATGCACTTACAGCCGCTTGAGTTTCATATTGTCGAGACAGATCTGATCGTATTGCCTCAATGGCGCTTGCCAGTGGAACAAATTTAGCTATATCATGTTGTTCGTGTAAATCCGCCAATGACAATTCCATTTCGCGCTGGAGTATTTTGAGAAATCTGTACTCGGCCGCTAGTGTACATTTTGCCCTCTTCACGTCGCTGCTGTACCATCTCAAAATCTTCGTTGAATTTTTCAACATCGAGTTGAATCGCGAGACCATCTTGCTGCAGTTGTTCGATCGTAGAGATAATCTCGATGTTTTCCTAGTTCGTTATACAACAAATGCATTTCTTTAATAAAAGACCAATTCGATAACTTGTTGGATCGTGTAAAACTAATCGTGATGAATCCATGCGGGGTTTTCTGAGCATATGCGAAGAAGTTTTTAAACTTACCTATGTCCATGTCGCTAGGACACCATGTCGCATGAATATTTCGCAGCGTATGTGTGTCAACACCGTGTAAAATAACCAGAAAATTACAGTTATCTCTGATCACTTTGGGAATCTGAGTATACCGCTGGGTGACATAAATGACATCTGTGTTTTTATGTCTGCCCCATGAAAATATTCTGGCTGGATTTGCTTGTTTGTCAAGCATGACATCATCGTAAACTATTAGATTGTTGAGATCCTCTACGGACAGCGCTTCATCGATGTCTGTGATGAATTCAATAACATCGTGTTCGGCTGCTACAGATTCATTAAATTCTTTAAGAACATTATAGCATCGCTGATCATCCATGGATGGCGCTACTAAATAAAGTTTGTCCCATTTGATCCACCTCATTATCAGGTTGAAGAACAACTGAATTTTACTCGACCCAGATGGACCGACTATAATAGCCCGAATGGAATTTGGTAACACTGGATGATGCTTGACCGGTGCTTGCGCACGTATTGCTGAAACGTCAATGACGTTCATATTGTACAAATATAATATTATTTATAATCATGAGTTTATATTGTGTTCGATGCAAGACAGTCACTGGTACACAAATTTCTGAGAGCAACCACGTTGAGAAATAACACGCCGGCACCTACAGGTAAATGCGTAAAATGTGGCACACAAAAATATAAATTTGTGAGTGTTCCTGTTTCAGCAGCTGGTGGCGATATCGCTAAGGCACTCGGAAAAGCACCTGAAACGCCATAAGCTAAGTATCCTGGGGAAAAACATCTTCCAGGATATAATTATTGTGGTCTTGGAACTCGACTTGACGAAAAAAAATCAACCAAAAACCAGGCGATTGGTCAAGCGTGCCATGTTCATGATGTCGCGTATAAAAATCAAGATCTACAAAAACGACATATCGCGGATGTCAAGTTAATTCACACGCTGAATTAGATAAAAGATAAACACATAAGAGAATCACTCGCGAATTGGTTGATAAGATCGGCGATGAACGGAAAAATAGCGTTGGGAGCTGGCAATTTAACGCCGACAATTACATAATGGAGTCGGTTTATTATAGTCCAAGGACCCGAGCCACATGGTGGCCTGCGCTTGCCACAATTGCTATAGGTTGATCCTGACAAAGACTTTCTCGGTGCAGTAACGACGCTGACGCAACAGCAACACGTTAAAAGCAGACTTGGACACACCGCGATACATCACGATCAGGCATCATTGAACGCTTTAATCAAACACTTGCACAGCGACTCTTTGGATATCAATATTCCCAAGAATTAATGCACGTTTCAGGACAGATCTCGTGAATAGGTTGCGAGACTACCTCATGTGGTGGCCGCGTTAAACAATGAGGTCGCGAGCGGAATTAACATGAAACCTGCCGATGGAATTGAGAAAAAAAACAAACCCACATACCACGACGAAAATCACCATATCAGATGCAACAACCAGTGTTGGATAGTAAAGACAGAGTGAGGTATTTATATGAACTATCGATTCTGTCCACGGTAAAAAGTCGTACGTCATTGGGAAAATAATGCCACAACATTGCTGTGTTACAGCAGGCGCAGTGATTATTTTGTCGTTGTTTTAGCATCATGACAAATTCCATATCCAGATCAAAATGTCATCACTCACATAACCAGCTAATTTTTTCTTCAATGCGTTGATAATTCCTGGTGACGCTGCTGTTGTTTGTGACGTTGTTGGCAGCTCCAACACGTAGACAACCCTGTGAAACTGAGATATTTGGTTTACTCTACACACAGCCAGATAAACTAAATTTGACCATTCTATGCGATGATCGACAATCCAGATGTTGGTGTCCGATATTATTAATCCCTGAGACGAATGGATTGTTATTGCATATCCCAGAGTCCAGCACGATTGGTTTAACGACAACGCCTGTTGTACAGCCTCCACTGGAACCTCGACGATATCATTAAGAACGAGTTTTTGTTTTTACGCGGACACCTCCGGTGCCTACTGCCGGAATATCAACGAGTATATTTTGTCGGCGTGTATCTGTTGGTTGATAACATAGCTGGACTTGCGGAGTTGGAGATTTTTCCTTATGAAGCTCAAATAATTTACGCTGTACTTGATAACGTACATTTTTCCTGGATACAACTGTTAGATCATTAGGGCGCATAAGTTCCATAAATCTGACATTTGTAAAAGCGTTTTGACAAACTTCGGTAAATGGAAACGACCTCATGGGTTCAATTCCAAAACACCACAGACATATTGTCGGTGTTTGCGACAAATGCTATTATAATTGGGCCTGGACGCATCGAAAAAAGACGGGATATTCTTAAATGGGTAATTGTATATGAAACAAACTTAACAGGTGCAACTCGCCTGACCTTCTCTGATCCTCCAAGGGCGTTTCATTTTAAAGCGCCCGGGATTCACTTAGGGGAGCGGTTGCTTGATCATAAATTTAAGAAACTAAAATTCCGCCTGGACAGCCCTCTGAATCTCTAATATTTCGTTTCGCACTTAGCGATTCACCGGGGGGTGGGGTTTTTCACGCACAATGGAAAAAGAAAAAATGGAAACAGACAAATTCTCTGAATAAAAGTTCACACTCAGAGATACAACAATTGAAAAATACAGATTACCCAATATTTAAGAAATATCCAACGTTATTCAGCCTGGTCGCCGGCACCTCCTTTTCTTATTTTTTATAGGTCCAAATTACAGTATTGGTGGCTCTGTGAGTGTTGTATAAATTCAGGTCATTCGCGAGAATTTCTTTTGTTTCTTGTTCATAGAAGCGTCTGATTCCACAATGGAGGGTTCAATAATGGGTAACAAAAATTTGTCGGCCGCCACTTTTTTTATTCGCCCTCACTGCTCCCTATTCGGTACTCCAGTTTTAGCATTCGATTTATTTACAACAGGAATTGAACATTTTCGCAACAGACCTGAAAAGGAACACACGTATCACAGGGATATTCTGTAATGAAATGGGGTTCAATTTAGGGTAGGATGCTGATGACGCTGTTCCATTATTAGACGGTTCTTCTTTGTCTTTGAAGACAACAATGCAGATTTGAAATGATTTTGCCTTGGTATCAGGTATTACTGCAGTTGTTTTTAAATCAAAAGCAATTTGGATTGGAAAAAAAAAATTCTAATGAAAAAATATGACCAGAAATTTATATTAACTGGTGAATGCCCTTTTAGTTTATTGGGAGTAGATTTATCTTTAAATTTGGAGGATATGATAGAATTTAATTGTTCGACGAAGTTGAAAGAATTAAAGAAACTACGTATTTGGCAATCAAAATACTGTATATAGTTCTTTACAATAAAATTGTAAAATAAACTTTTATCTGTTAGTTTGTGGTACTATATTAACTGCTTAATTAGAAATGATTTGGCAAAAGGCAGTCACATTTGAATAGCTGGAAAAAAGCTTGTAGAATATTTTATGAACCGGAACGAATGACCATCGATTTACAAATGTGTCGTGATATCAAAAGAACGCGTGCGTGCATGGCTATGTGTTGATCCTGATGTATGGCAATACGCATACTATTAGCAAAAAGACTTCCAGCACATCGGACGAAATTCTTGAATGAGATGATGCGTCTTAATTGAATCCTACGGTCAGTAGCCAGCATAAGCACTCGTCAAAGATGTAAAGTACCCAACTTGCCAGAATTTCGCTGAAGAAGTTGTCCACGAAGAAGTTTTCGGACATTAATCCTTCACTGGAAAGTGGCCTTGATGAGGCAGTGATGTGAGGATCGCTTATGGTCACCTGGCAAGTAATTATTTTATGAGCTACGGAACGAGTCAATGTGTAGTGATATATTAAACACGGTATTCATTAAAATGATGGTCGCAGCTTGTCTAAAATTAATTACGGGTAAAAAAAAATGAACGTCTTTTTTCATAAGAAGCCTGCGTCATAGGAACAAATTGTACGCGTTAACAGGGTTGAACCTAAAACCAATTCTGATTTATCTCTGTTATCGCGTAAGTGCTACTGGATGTAAACGGGGAGATATTACCATGATGGATTTTTAAAGTGGCCACATATAAAGGAATTTTTGTCAACAACAAGACCGGCAGCATATCAGCTTCATCTTTTTATAATCTTCTTCTTTGACAGATAGTTCATAAGATGTCAACTTCATTTGCAGATCTTACCAATTTGGCCAATTTTTAAGGTTCGGTAAATGTGAATTGAATTGTCTGTCTGCCATATAAGAACACGTGTTTCTGACCCATGCATACCTCATGACGGTGTACCTCAACAAGAGTGCATACCTTATCATTGTCCACTGATAGTGGAATACACTTTTGTTCAATGTATCGATTTTCACATTGTCATATCAGTTAAGAAACTTTATGGAGACGTACCTTCAGGGCAAATCTTGGAATTTTTTGTTGTTGAGGAAATGCGGGTTGTATGACAAATTATGACACTATATTTTAAGAAGTTCTGCGTTTTTTTCTTTACCTTTATATTTTACTTGAATTATATTTAAAAAGATTTAAGATTTTGATATTTTATCAAATATATCGTAGTAATGCATGACTATGTCAAGTTGGAAGGGTTAACTTCCTCACGTTTTTCAGTCCTTTGTCCTTGTAATTATAGAGCGCATTTGAAAGACAGTAAAACAATTTTCATAGAGTCCACCGTATGATCTACTTTATTAGCACAATGTAGCAACAAAACCAAAGGAGGAAACATGTTTTTAAATATTAATATTTAGCACCGTTCTCCTAAATTAGATTGAACAGTTTATTGCTCTACTAGGACTTCCTCCGGTCGTCTGATAGAACATGGTGACCTACTTTTAATCGATAAAAGCTCTAAGTAATGCAAATAAATATCAACGAAGGAAGAAATATTTCTTTCGTCATCGTCAAGGACATCATCGCTGCGTAATGCAAATCAATATCCATGACAAAAAATTATTTCTTAATGTCATTGTCAGGGAAAGCATAGCTACGTAATGCAAATACATATCAGTGAAGAAAGAAATATTTCTTAATGTCATCGTCACGGACAACAGGTTTCAGCAAGAGAGACTGCGATGCCAAAATCCCAATTTTAAATGAAACAATATTTAACACCTGAACTCTTTGAAGTTTTGTGTCCAACAACCTTACCACGAATTATTGTGGACAGAAAAATATCAGGATGTATGTACGTGTTTTGACGGCACATCCGCACAATTTAGGCTATATAGGGCCGAGTAACTTTAGGTATGCCCCATCATCAAATAAAAGCGTAAAAAGCAAAGATGAAGCAAAAAGAATAAAACCCATAAAATACAGAGTCAGTTTGTATGTACGTCGCCCTTTTTTACATTAAAAGTTCGTGTTCTTAGCTGGAACAGCAATCACAGAACGTATCTCAGGACAAAAAGGATGACCCCCATTTTCTCCTTAAAGGTCACCCGCCATACTCCAACATTTTTCTTTTAACATCATATTTGCATTACATGATTAAAAGTAGTTATACTCGCACAAAAAGAACAAAAAATTATCAAGTGTAAAGAAGAAGAAATAATTTAATTACTCGAAATGGATGTACACAACGCTGTTACTTCCCCTTAGCTACGATTTCCCACCTATAGAGGACGTCAACCGGAAATGACGTACATTTATCCCATAGACGAAGTACATGCTGCTTCTTGTCGAAAAATAAAACACTATAAACTATGGATAGGGAACATTTAGATGAAACTACTGAAAACTAATTTACTGTTCAGCCTGATATCGATATGCGTGCACAACGCACTAGATTGTGTCGCTTTCAAAACTGTTCCATTGTTTCAAGTTATGTTGAAAATTCCCGTTAATACAGGTAAAACGGAATCAATGCTGGCTTCGCTATGTCGGCCGACTTCATAAAAAAAAGAAATCGTATAAAAAAAAGAAATCGGCACACTTAAAAGAATCCAAAGGAACCAAACTTGGCTTCCTTATGTCGGCCAACTTTGTAAGACAAAATCGGCACACTTAAAAGATACCAAAGTCAGTTTCCGGGGTTGGTTTGCTTTGTAATAAAATAATCTTTGTATTTGATATCCTGTCGGTAAGTAAGCAAGGAGTTTATTGCTTGCTGCCAGTTGTGTGTATTCATCATCCGGGCTTCTATTTGTTTGCCATATGTAATCATAATTGACATTTGCAGGGCAAATAGTATACACAACAATAACTTGCTTTAATAATACTTTTGTAATCCATGCTAGCGAAAAGATTATCATTTGCACTCACAGTGAATGTATTTTAAAATAATGATTTTTATTTGCGAGATACCGTCGTATAGTTAACTTGGATACAACACAATCTTGGTCAGTTTGACCCTTGTAACTTATCATGCGTGAATGGCAGATGCCTTCAAGCAATAAGGTGATATTTTCGTCTCGTTTGCGATTTTGTTCTTTGACATAAGCGATACACACTACACAGTAAGGATGCATACGCAAGCCGGCATCCGCTACATAAACGGAGTTCGTGGATATATTTTTTTCTTTAATAAATTTCGCATGATGAAAAAGAATGAATACTTGATAACAATGCAAGGTTAGTGTCTTTCATTTTATTTTCAAATAAGTGTGTGTTTATCGATTTTTTGTCGCACCGTGCGGGGGGGGGGGCACAAATTCAACACATAATTATTTCCTTTCTTATTTGTATGGAATAATGGAGCAAATATGATTGACGATTTTGACTAGTAATGACAAGCTTTCAATTTACGCGCGCACACACTAAGACAACTTGAAAATAAAAAACAAAATTAACTGGTAAGAGCTTCATATTGCAGCAAGCAAACACAGACAAAATGCTCAACATTATTCTCTCTCTCCTTCATGTGTAATCTAGTGTGTATTATATACAGCAGTGTTACAACCTCAAGCCCAAAATTAAATATATATGTTATAATATCTCATGTACACTACCCATAGAAAAATGTATACGTATTCTGTAGAATATTATCTGTTAAGTATTACTGTTTTATAAATCAATATTGATAAATTGACCGGAAGACTTAAATGGAGAATGTCGTTGTACAGATGCATATATTTTTTTTAGCATAAAAATGTATATAAGCATTTTAATTAGAACGAGCAAGATATGTCAGTTTGTGTTTTCTCTCATATATAAGTACGTTACAAAGTATGATTATTTTCTTTGAAAAGAATATCAAGATAGTTTGTTTAAATTTAGTTCTTTTTTCCTAAAACCTATTCCTAAAACCAATCTTACATAGTATCTACTTGTTGTTTGAAGAAAAAGAATTTGTTCAAACTATTGTTTAGTCCGAGTTTCCTCACACCCTTGTCACCCCATTTTTGATATTTGGACATTGATGTTGGGGTGTAGTGTCAGAGTCCACTGCCTATCCGTTGTTTTCACTTGACGTCACAAAACGTGTGTACTTCCATATCCGCCATTTTGAGTCTCAAACCGGTACTTAACAACATTGTTCTACCCACATAATTATCAAGGCAAGTCTCATATTGTGCGTAAGGATATAATAATACATCACATTCTGTTGTGCATGTCAACCGCACGAGACCAAATGCTTGACTTTCCCTTTTTTCTTCAAGTAAAACATTGACATTTCAACCATCTTTGTTATTATTTCATAAACAAATAGATCAATCAATAAACAGACGCATAAACAAACGGATACACAAACAAGTAGAAACATGTAATGATTTTCAATTTACATGGGCTGAAATCATTCATTTAGTTATAGTTCAAGTTAAAAAAACCAATCGTTAATATATAATTTCATATTTCTAAAAGCATTTCAAGAATAATTGGTTTTGACGTTCTGTACAAAGTCATGCTTCGTTAGGCAAATGTTTCGTTTTAATACACTTAAGATGAAACTTCTTTGAACGGTTATCGCTTACATCCAACATCATCCTACGTCCATCATCTCCACCACAAATACAATATTTGACCGTACTTACTAAAATTGGTTTGAGAGCTGTCTTTGGCACAAGCACATGTTTTCGCGAGAAGTATTTGTTCATTAAAGTTCTGGCATAATACACATGCTACGAACTTTTATTTCCGTAACTGTTATTGTATCCCGAAGATAATTGTCCGGAAATACTCTTTCAAGGTGACAAGTTTAGGGACATCATACAAAATATTTTTTTAAAAAGTCAATATTGTCTGTTTATATAAAAAAATAAAAATAACTGCAGTTATATTTGATAGCAATATGCTCGATTACGGTTCAACTTCAGTTTTCTATCTTTCGATATAAACCAGGGAACTTCAAGTTTTATTTTTATTTTCGTGCTACAGGGGCACATAATTTCAAGCATAATCCATGTATCATTTCGATTAAGTAAACATCCTTATCGATAATTAAATCAGATTTTTATCTTGAACATGCGTGATAACCCGTGTTGATAAAGGTTTGTTAGAGACTCAAAATGGCGGCGCATGGTACGCGCACTTTGCATTGTGAGTATTTGCGTACACAATCGTGACGTTTGTGAAAACAACCCATTGAAAAGTTGGAATTTGCCGACACAATTTGGGTCGGCATAGGGTAGCCGCTTACTAGCCGGCCCAGCAAACTTGAACGACATTTCATCGAGATACACCTGCATGAAATCGATAGGAATATGATTTATTTTCTCAAAAATCGCGAGCATAGCATTCGTCATATCTTTAATCCGCTGACAGATGGGACGAAAGTACATCGTTGCTGAAATTTGAGCTGGATCTCGCCATTTGCATTCCAAGTCACATGACTTTACAAATCTCGCAATCTACATGTCTTGAATCCACTTTTTTTTTTTTTTCTTTCTGGTAAACAGGGTCTTTCAGAAAAAGAACCCTTTTCCCCATCATCACTCTTTTGGTTACATCCATATGCAACACAGTGCACCATATTTGCTGTACAAAAGCACGATCGTAAGATATATCACATAGACATTTACGTGGGGAAATTAAACATTTGAAAGGCTAGGTTGAATAGAAGGGATAAATTTTAGTCATATCCGTTTTTGGCACACGGAAACTACCGATTGTTTACGGAGATTGCCGAATAATTTTTTCATTTAAAAAAGCGAATTTTTATGTCTAATTAAACATTTTTATGGTGTACATACATAACAAATGAGTTTTGTTTATGACTATAATAATATCACACGTTTGTACAATATAGGTGGCCAGTGACCTTTAAAGGTATAGTTTTGGAGGTCTTCGTTATAGTTGTCTAAATGGCACAATCCCAGTGCAAAATATACGAGGTCATAATAGATATACTTTTTCACAAAATAGTCAAATTAGTTATGATTAAAGCAAGTACGTAGAGATATGCAATAGTTATTGGCTCTTGTGTTGCAATGGTTAACGTACCAAGGATACAAAATTTAATACTCGTATGAAAGTCCCAGTATCACTTTTCGCAATTAGCAGACACAGGACTACAAATTATTGTTTTATTTACCACAAGTGGGTTTTTTTTTTAATGAAATTATCCAAAGTAAAACTGATTTACTGCTGACTCATGAAATTTTCCAATGTAAAATTGATTTACTGCGATAACTTGAAGTATCAGAGGGTAATTATGTGAGTGCACGTTTCCTATTTTCACATATAGTTTTACATGTATTTTATTGTTTTATTCATTTTGATGTTGGTACGATAAAGATGTTGGCCTGACTGGTTCACCTAAGATTATAGTAAAATTTAACAACTATTTCTGGGAAACTTTGATCAGGTGTTATAGTCGTGATTCTCTACGTAATTCATTCAAATGAAGATTCAGACTGTTAGTATGCTACAAACCATTTTATGTGGAATCTATAGTATTTATAGTATTTCTTTTATTGTTGTTGAGGAGGAGGAGAAGGAACTCGTTGCACTCGTCATCCAAGGATCTCCTGTTCGATACCCGCCAATTCAAGTCCGGGTCGGCTGCAATGGCGTGTCCTTGGAAAGGGTACGTAGCTCCATTTCCTCAGCATGATATAGCCAATAATTTGTGAAATGTGCCGTTAAAACCCACATAAAACTGTACTGTTGTTTGTTTCTTTTGTTTTTTCTTCAAAAAAAAGTACATTATGATGTATCCTTTTGACATCAAATACTGCATCATAATGTCAAGACATGCAATCGTGGACTGTAAATGTTAAAGGTCGAGGCTCCGGAGTTAGGAAACTGAGCACAAAAATTGATCGATATTTTTCATATTCTTCTTCGATGGGAAGTAAGGTTAGAATTACGAACATTTCTGGTTTATATTATTGTTAGAATCTCTTCATACTTGCAAAATGATATTGCGAAAATTAAAGTATACTCTTTAGAATTGCTGCTTGAGTCATACATAGTTCACTGGTTCTGCGCAGTTCGTGACTTAAGCAGGTCTGGCTGAGTGTATGCGTTCTTTTTCGACTCTGCACTGTTCTTTTGCGACATGTGCCATCACGACAATTTGGCTGTGAAAATGTATCGCTTCAAACCAAAATTACCACGCTCAAATAAAACAATTCAACAGTATTCATTCTCACGTCTCTATAATGACCTTCCATACGACTGAGAGTCACCAACATACATCTCCATAATTGAAGGCATCTTTCTACGTTGTAGTTAAAGAAACAACTGCTATAAAGACCAGAATTCTAAGTATGCACAGTGTTATGATGCTATGTTTCGCAGAAGCACTCCAGAAACCCGGAATTCCAGCAAATCCAGGTACAGTCTTGGTGCATATTTCACCACATGAAAAGTGATACCGGCGATGTAATAATGCTTATTCTGTATAGGAAACAAATAACCATATGCAGTGAAATTCGAAGATACACATGCAGTCCAAACAGCTATGAGGTTAAGGTCTATTAAGCAATCAAAAGTATCCAAAATAATCACATCTCGATGTCCTTTATACTTGGGTAGTGTAGAAAGTGCCGTTTGTTTACTCACTTATAAGTCGAGTCCAACTTCAAAACTGCACAGACCGGGATCTGTTGTATTATGTGAGGGCAAATCTGGGTCTGTGCAGTTTGCTGCTGAACTCGAGAAGGAGTGAGTTTGCACTCATTTGCTACTACTCCTGGACTTATAAACGAGTATATATGGTAACATCCATTAATCACCCCCAACCCCAACCCCAACCCAACCCTCACGTTTGACACACTAACAGTTGTTATTTTATGGTTGGCCATGCCATGGTTCCGAGTTAGAATTTAAAAGAACAACACTAGATAAGGTGACCCAGGATCTCGAAATCACTGGGATTGCACAAATTTGCATATTCAAAGCCTCTTGTGTATTTTGATACCAGGAAAATATTCAACAATTTTTCTGGTAGTATTAAACCATATTATCCAAATTGGTCAGTTGGTTTTGAGACGCAGTTTTGTTTTGTTCAGAACAGAACTTTGGTGGTTTTTACTTGCAGACTCGGTGAAATCATTGTTTATGGTTTTCCTTATGATCATAGATTTATTTTTACACATAATCTCATTAAATACTATGCATTTTTAAGAACAATTGAAAACCAGTCCCCGATAATGAATTTCGAATAAATATAGGTATTTAGAGGGATAACGGAACTTGAATTAGAACCTAAGATCCTAAAATGACGCGTGTTTGTGATATTGGAAGAACCCTTGTCACCATGTTTTATGCAGTATAATAGATTATAAAACAGCATTAGGATAGTATTCATGATGTTTTGAATACCCATTGTAAAAATACTACATCATACACTCGTCCTGAAGGATCTGCTTCGAGGGTAACAGTGGGTAAAAGTAGATAAATTTATAAGTAATTGATCAACTCGCATGTGATACATTGTGTGCAAGTCTTCACACGAAGACAGTCAATATGAGAGCACTTCAACCTTGACATGACCTTTCTCTCAAAGTTAGGTAATTCGGTTAAATGCGCATTATAATGTAGATTGCGACTTGCTGAATTACCAGATTTGATCTGTGGATGTTGTCATTTTAGGTTAGCAACGGTGGATCATATAGGTTTAGCGACAGAAATAAGGAGTGTTTTCTGAAAGGGTTTGTTTGTCAGATATGGAAAAAAGTTTAGTTTGCAATAAATATTTTGTTTTAAGCAAGAATTACTGCTTGTAAACATGCAAAGAGAGTATTTTCCACATTGAGGTAAATGCTGTTACCCACCAGCAAAAGTAAAATTGTACATATTTGGTAAAACTGGCCGAAGGAGCTATCAACTCTACTTGAGCTAATATAACGTAAGCAAAAGATCTGAGTGGGTCCCCATGTTTATGGAAATATTAAGCTACTATCGATATGAGATATTTATTTCGCAAATGTGATAGCGATGATGCATTCATTGTACATCAACAACACGAGTTACCAATTGCAACATTTTGATATCATTATGTAGACATGACTACAAACTGGCCTAGCTGTGTTGTCTTTTTGACATGTTGACACAATATTGCAACCTAAATATAAAAATTTGTCCTCATGTCTTCTTACCGTTTGTATTCGCTTATACGTCGAGTCAAATTACACACAACATAGATCTTGATCTGCAGATCGGGGTTTATGTTGTTTATTCTTCTGATTACTCCAAACAAACTGCACAAACCCAGATCTGCCGGCGCATTATGCGACAGCACATATGGGTCTTTGCATTATGCAGTTGGACTCGTGTTATAAGCGGGTTTAGACGGTAATCATTTCCCTGTGTACGCTTATTATAATGTACTACAACAAATCGTAAATGTATGTCCTAGATGAAGACATTATATAATGCGTAAAAAGAGATACAAAATTCCACAAAAATGAGAAAATATAATAAATTATTTAATTGTGCTAGCATCCTTTTCAATCAAATACTTGTAAGAAGCATCAACCCCAGAATTACTACTGTTCTGGCATACTTGTGTCTAATACACATTATATATCGTAATGTTAATTTTTCGCTAAATAACTCCGAAATGTGCATTTTAGATGTAGGTTTTAACTTACAGAGGAGAAAATTAAGATTATTTGAGCACACATCGATGTTTTACGGAAAACGCTTCGGAAATATTTATACACTTCCGGTGAAAAATCGGAAAACAGCAATTGACAGGAAACAAGTGGTTTCTTTTTTTGGGGGGTAAGGGTGGACCTATTACGATTTGCAAACAGCCTCCCACTAAAACCACCGTCTCCAATTAATCGCTCGTAAGCTAGGTATATTTGTGGCAAGAGTGTAGGGTTGACAACAAATACTATAGCATGCTAAAATCAATAAACTTTTTACCCTTGCTCGTTCTCGCTTTTGAAAAGCTCCTCTCGGGCTACGTGTTGTTAGGCCTGCCGTAACCCTTGATTTTTGTTGATCTGGTGTGCATGTACTCTGGGTTATCTGGTGACAAAACACTTGGAACTGCATTTGGTAGGAGTCGTTTAATGGTCTTAATCCCAAATGACTCTTTCATTGTATAGGCGGGATCGAAATCGTCTTCTCTGAAGTGGTCACTACAGACAACTTGACTATCTCGCCTGTCACTAATCGGCTCAGTCCAGTCTTTTCTTGTCGTTCGTATCTGCTTAATCCATTGTTTCCTTGAAACAGGATTAGTAGGAAATGAGTGTAAACTCACTCCTTCTCGTGTTTTATTGCTACAACCTCCAACATTACACCTTTTTACCATTTTGTTTCACACACGGCTCCAGTTGTTGAACGTAACAACAATGACAATTGGAAAGATGTGTTCCCTACACTGCGTCACTTCCGCTTTGCCTTACGGAAATTACCGAGCGCGAAATCAGCTGGGAGCGTTTTGCCGCCAACGATAAAAAAAATTGATGTTCTGTAGCCATTATTTTCATTAATGATGAGGTATATGACATAATACCTATACAAATCGCTTCGTGAAGGTTAAATTTATAATATAAACGAAAGTTGTGTGGGTGCACTAGTAGACCTTTAAATTAGAAAAACAAACAAACCGCCTCTTCTAAAAGAAACGCCTAAAATAATTCGATTGAATTTGACATAAAGTATCGTCACATGAAAGACTTTGAAACTGATGCAATTGATGCTGATCCGTTATAAAAACAGATAAATCGACACTGAGCAGATTTGAGCCAATGTAACAAAAGGCATCTGACTATGAAGGTCTTTAAAATTTCTAGAAACGATACCAATCCGTCAAATGGTGATGTGATGTGATTATGATTTTTAACGTAGCTTTAACAATTTTGCAGTCATATCGCTACGATGTCTGCAGTGTGGCAGTTTATAGTGATGTCTAGCACTGGGTCATCATGCCGCAGACATGTAGCATGATGTCCCACCCAGTCACATTATCCCGACACCAGGCCGACCAGCCCTAACACTAACCTCTTAATGCTGAGCGCCAAGCGAGGCAGCTGTTAGTATCATTTTTGTAAGTCTTTGGTATGACTCGACCGGGGATCGAACCCACGACCTCCCGCATCCGAGGCGGACGCTCTAACCACTAGGCCACCGGAGCGGTCAAATGGCCGTAATTACTAAAATATAGAAGCCTTTAAGCGGTATTTTATTAACAAATAAAACGATGAACAGAAATTGTTAAAGATTTACAGAATATATTCTCACATCAAAGTCTTTCATGTTTGTACACATAATACAAATTATTACAGTCACGAAAAAATATCTTCTAGAAACCGCTGAACCAAATTTAATTTTACAGAAAGGTGTATAAGGTTTGTAAAGTATTCTTCCCACGAATGAATTAGCTTATTGGGATTTTGTTTTCAGACTTGCCTTCAGTTGAATGAATCGCTATAACTCATTAAGGTCTTTTGGTCTCTCAAGTTACCATATGCTATAGAGGTATCATCGTAATGTATTATGAGCCCTTAATTTGTGTTTTCCATATATTACAAAACGGAAGTAATCTGGACCGATTGAACGGTATTTCTCTCACGTTCTGTCGTGCCTTGTGAACTATTATTGTAAGTGCATATATAGCACTAATCGTGCCTTTTTATGTGTGCGCCTTAGAAATCGAAATCGGCACTTCTTTATGACGAAAACTCTATTGATGTGAATCAGACGCACTACGACATTTTGGTTTGCTTAGGCAGAACCGTAAAAGAAGTGTTTTGCCTGGAGGTTTATGTTAGTTATGTTGGGCAATGTGAGTTAAGTACACATTGCCTGACCTGGAAACGTCAAGTTAATCACTGAACTACCGAGCCTTGTGCTCGGATTCCCTCCCGTTTCTCTGTAGATGGGAACAATAGTATACATATAGCCTGCTTAGACTTCTTGCAGACGTTTGCACAAACCTAAATATACAGAAATACGACAATACCACAATAAAAAGAAATCAAACTTACTAGCGCAGTGTGAGTGTTTGTAACAACCCACTCGTATAGAAACACAACCCTAAAACAACAACAACAACAACAACAACAAAATCAAAATATATCTTGTTTTGCAAGAACATCAATAATACCACATAAAATAGCTCGTATTGAAGTTTTTGAGAGGTGCTGCGGAAATATTTCTCGAGTTTGACATGCAAGTACTATTGTTAGTATCTGGAAATAATGCTTATTTGTTACATCTTTGGACAGGATAAAAGTGTGGTCAACACTGGACGAATCTTTTAAGAAAATAACAAGAGTTAATTCGCTGATTTCAGATATCAGAATATATATCCAGTGCCGGATTACCCAATAGGCAGGGTAGGCACCGGCCTATGGGCCCCACGCCTTTTAGGGGCCCCGCAACAACGGATCAAAATAATATTGAATTGATTTGATCTTGATGTATTAGGAGATAATTTGCGAGGGGCCCCAAAATTTCGACTGCCTAGGGGCCTCCACAGAGTTTAATCCAGCACTATATATATCCTACAACGAGTTATAACACTTGCAAATTTACAAATTATTTGAAATGATAACATCGAGCTAAGTAGCACCGACCCTGATATCAAAGTGGTTAAAATACAATAGTATTGGGAAGGAAAAGATTAAGTTTTCGATGTAGATAAATGTACAATTAGCATATATTTGGCTAAACTTTAAGATCTAGTGAGCTGAACATGGTCAGTCTACAACAATTCGACAAAAATGGAGATTGAATTTGTGGGAAAAGTTCGACTTAAACATCACATCGCAATTTAATATCTGAAATAGCTATAGCAGATTCAACCATAGGGATGGCAAAATCTAACATAAATTTGAAATCATTCATACGTTTGAAAGAATTAAAAAGCATGGCAAACTGCTGAAAATAAAAGTGTCTCTTTTAGACGATCTAATCTACCTGATTTTCTAACCTTACTTTTCTTATATCAGTCTGGTTGTCTCAGTCATGGTGTCCACGCGCTAGGAACTACTTTTAAAAAGAAGAAACTTTTGCTGTCTTCTGCTGAGCCAGATGGAGTTATGAAATCAACAACAACAGATATATAACAAAAAGAGCTTCACACATAAAGCGACTCATGGTCTCTCTAACGTTAATAACACACCATACAAAACATTTTGAGAGAGACAGACAAACACACGAAGTCGAGCTATTTGATAGCTCTCTAGACACACAGGCAATACACATCGCTGGCTGCAAAATTCCAAACTCTTTCAAGAGCTACCGCAACGCTGGCAACAACCAGAAATGTGTTGTGTCAGGCCTACGTTCTTCAAACTTTATCAAACACCCCCTGTCCGCTCTAGTTGAATCAAACACTGTAATGCAATTGCAACTGAAAATTCCGGCACTTATCATAGTGGTTCATTCATCAGTCCACACAATAATCCACAAGAAGACTTTCATGTACCGTAATCATTGCACTAGCAATAACAACATTGTCATATTTCCAGGACAGAAAACATAAATTTCCGCTGGCTGAATGGACTGTCACACGTCAGCTGCTTGGTAATTTTCCGCGTTAACATTGTTGATACAATGTTTCGGATTTAGGCTAGCGATAGACGCCATACAGGTCATAACATAGCTGAGGTCCAGACAACGAGCATGCAAATGACCAGGCATAAACATGTCTTCTTTAGATGGTAATAAGAATGGAAAAAAATATGTTTATATTTTTGTATCTTGAATATCCTCAAAATGTACTTTTTAAGTTCTGCGAATCTGAATTACATGAGCTGTATCATGGGTTCTAAAGATTGATTACACATTTCGAAATTGTATTGTAATTTCAACTAAAATTCCAACTGAAATCACATTCTCCTTACTGCATTCAAAATGAAATGAATGTGATATTCCACAGGGTCTTTTTGATAATTACAATTGAAAGAGTTCATATTTTTCCTACATTTTTATGATTCCAAACAGTCAGTGACTGAACAAAAACGTACATGTTGCTTAGTCAAGACACGTCCCTCCCTGCTCAAATCACATGTATTTCATGTGGAACTGACACAGCTAAATCCATTCCATAATAAGTGGAAATGAGTAGAATCGACACAAAAAAAAAACAAAATCCACTCACTCCAGACCAACTGGAGAAGCAGTTACAATGCGCATTCATTCACAATTTGACGCTAAATTTCAATTTTAAGCAGACCAAAACGTCAATTCTTTTTAAAACTGATGTCGAGCGCGCGACTAAGTCCATGGGTCGCTGGGAGGTGCTATATGCGCATTAATATTGTTATTGTGTATTGACGAATCTACGGGTGAGTATTTATTTTGGAATGTAGCATACATTCAATTCAATTACTCTATTTCTTGAAGTGTATGTTTTTATAATAAAGCCTTAGGTAGAATAAGAAAATGAGTATATAATAAAAAGGTTACTGCATTTATATGGGAAAATATGAACTCGTTTTGTCGGATAGATACCACAGGTCGTGCAGTATCCCTCCAAAAAACCTCGTTCATATTTTCCCATACAAATGCAGTAACCTATAAATATTCTATTGTAATTTAATGCGTTTCTGTATCGCAGTGAAGCTATAAATCACTTGTGTTCTTGCTCAGCAATGTCAGTAAAGCCTCGCAATAATAACAACTGCTTTAATAGGTGTGTGTGTGTGTGTGTGTTTTTTTGATTTTTAACGTGGCTTTAAAAAAGTTTCAGTCATATCGCTACGATGTCTGCAGTGTGGCAGTTTAAGGGTTGTCTTGAACTGGGGCATCATGCCGCATACGTGTAGCATGATGTCCCACGCAGTCACATTATCCTGACACCAGGCCGACCAGTCATAACACAAACCTCTTAATGCTGAGCGCCATTTTTATAAGTCTTTGGTATGACCCTGCCGGGGTTCAAACTAGCAACCTCCCGCATCCGAGGCAGACGCTCTAACCACTAGGCCACCGGAGCCTTAATTGGAAGAGTAAAACTCATTTAAAGTCATATCTCTATCAATATAAAACAGTTTGAGCCTGACAAGAAAATGGCTCTAAATCTGCTTTAGATCTATACTGAAAAGTGACGTCATGAGTTGTGCTTCTTAATATGCCTTTTTGTGGGCCGTATATCGTAGTCTGTTCATATCAATATTGTATGTTGTGTAGAAAATAAATTAAAGTATTGTGACATTTTCATATTCAAAATATCACGTTAGTATATACATCTTGGGGAGTAGTTGTGTTTAAAAATTAGTCGTTTATACATTTTCTCATGTATGGGCACGAGATTTTAAAAATGTAATTTAAAATGTTGTAGAGTGGTGGTCAAGAAATAGCATATTCTACCTACTGACGAACAATAAATCAGCGAATTAAATATGATGGCTCCTTGAATGAAGTTAATTTCACTTACAGTGTTTCATGTCTATACCAAGAGATGCAAAAGGACTGGGGTTTTTTTTCCTCAACTTTATTCTGCTTGAGTACGTTGGGTGGCTTTTATCGGCACATACCTCAGTGGGAAGAACTGGGAGTTAAGTGTCTTTCCCAAGGATACGCCTAGGCAATGACCCAATCATCATGAGTTCATCGCTCTACCTACTCTGCTACCAAGGTCCCCATTCGAGCCGAGCATACATTTAGACACGTGTGATTTAGATAAGCACTGAGATGAAAAGGTGGCTGATAATATATTATTTTGCTGAAAATGGAATAACAGTGAAATCTCTCGTCAAAGATGGGTCCAGAATGATTATTATAAGTTTTCATGAAAAGAAATTTGTATAATTTTTATTACGCATATTAATAAATTAAAGCAATCTTAATTATATGATGCAAAAAAAATTGAAAAAGAACCAAACAAAAACCATATTTTTAGTATTTACTGGAGGGAAATTGAGTCAAATCTCGTTAATTGTCGATTTTACTTCTAGATGCTCTTAACTTTTCCGTTTATTTGAAGAATTTATCTTTTAAAAGCAAAACATTATCCTGTTAACATGAAACGCTGGTAAACTGCCAAATTAAAAGAAAATGAACTGCTGGTCGAATTAAGAACAAACAAAGGCCTGAGAGAAGAGTTAAGAACGTAGTAAAGGCCTGACATTTGTTGGGTATTATATTTGATTACAGTAGGCACATAAATAGTATGGTTATCATGGAACCTTCGATGTGACGAAAATTTATCGTTGAACACCGTACACTTCACCCTAACAAATGATAAAAATGAAGAGATGCACTTTTTAAAGCCTAACTATGCAATTGTTACATAAGCACAAATATTGCTTGCACTTTATCTCAACTCATTCCTAAACAGCTAATTTTATTTTTGAATATTTCTCTTACTCTTCATTTCCTTACACTTCTCATGAGTAAGCAGTATTATTTGCCATGGTTTTATTTAATTTTCATGGGGATGGATGGGGGTGGAGGGGGATGGGAGGGATGATGGGTGAGTACTTAATTTTGAAGTATTGCCAATAGTTCGCATAATCAATCATATCTTGTTTCTGTAAAGCAAGTCCATGTACATCTTAGTTCGGAATGATTGATTACTTATGGGCAATAGTGAACTTATATAATAGACTGTGCTGTTGATACGTCCGTTCGTCTGTTCATCCGACCGAATGTTGCCCTTTTCGTTTCAGCACAGTAGTTTTAGTTTCACACCATTTACGTTTAGCAAACGTTGTGGATGCGGATGGCTTGCAAATAAGAGTAACGGATTCACAAATATGAGGCTGCCGTTCAGACCACTGCGGCTATTTACCAATCAAGGGTTAAGCAATGAGTTGCGAATGCATGTTTTCATTTGCAACTTCTTTGAAAATCCTGCAGTCATTTCAGTCGCAGAAGTAGTAGAGGCTGTTCGAATAGATTGCGGTTTCATCTTTGTACAGATATTTTGTACAGATATTTCCAGTGACCAAAAATGTGAATTTTTTTGTAAATTATTTCACCAGCACACATCTGAGGCATGTTGGCAGAGAAGACTCCGATTGAAAGTTAGCAAGAAACATGTTGCTTTGGGGAGCCAGGGGTCAAAGGTCAAAGCCACTGTGACTGGAAGACGAAAATGGTTTTCACACATTATTTAAGCACCACAAATCTAGACAAACGTTGCGGATAGGTTGGACTTGGGGTAAGAACAAATCCTCTGACTGAAAAATTTTAAAGCTACGTTAAAATCCAAATCACACACACACACACACACACTTTATTATTAAAAAATAGCTTAATTTTCATAAACACGTGCAATGTGGAGAAAAAGTAAGTCTATGTATGTCAGGTGTGCTCATCTTTCTTCTTTTTATCCTGTATCTGTTTGCCTTTAGTTTTCTTTCTTTGGTCGTTCATGCACGTATTCGTTCGTTTGTTCTTAAACTTTTCAAGGACAAGTGGACTAAAAATTTATTTGACTTATCATCTGGCTTGATTGCTTTACAAGGTGATAAAAGGGAACATGGTGTTCTGTCACATGAGTACGATACGATAAGGGTTATTTTGATACCATGTTTACCCCATAATTCGGTTGTCATATGAAAACTAGGACTTTGGCCGCGTTATCGGGGATGCATATAAAAAAGGCGCAAGAATGCCACCGACCTCACTTTGTGTCGCAGTGCACCACGTTCAGGTTAGATTCCTAAGGTAATCTCTCTCTCTCTCTCTCTCTCTCTCTCTCTCTCTCACACACACACACACACACACACACACAATACGAAACCTACATGGAAACCATCTATCAGATATTATAGGGAAACCTGTTTCTATTCGTGTTTTGTAAAATTAATGAATTTATTTAACAGAACAATATTATTAGGAATGAAAGATAATATTCTAACATATATATGTGTGTATAGTTCTTTAGAGCAACTCGCGTTATCCCATTTTTCTTACCTTGTCAGTCTAAAACATCTGATCTTGAATGCACGCATGAACCAAAGTTTTGCAAGGATGTTTCAATACAAAACGGGCAAAATGTAAAAACACAGGTTGGTGTAATGATGATCTTTTTGTATAGAGGATTTCTGCTCGAAACGGTACAATAATTCATGAAAATGTAGCTAGGATAGATTCATATTTACAGACGTTCTTTTAATATGATAAACACCTTTTTGACTTTTTAAAGAAACTTCAGTTATTGATCTGCGAAACCTTTTAAAAAGCAACCTATCAAACTGGATTCTAGTCTACATATCTTAAACAGTGGAAAGGAAACACGCTGTACAATCGATATTGCCTTGAACTTCAAATTGTTCACGTTTCGTTTTTGAACTTTGCTGAAATTTTAAATAAGTTTTTGTTGGGACGATTTGAATAGTATTGCCGAGAATACACAAATAAAATTTCTTTTCATGTCAAGAGATGTCAAACACACTGAATACAAACATCAAGAAAAAGTGCCTGTTTTAAAAGTGTTTATCTTCAAAGAAGTTTATGAAATTTGATGTTTTAACTCATGTGTGAACCGCAAAATTCTCCCGTACTCTTACTGCTGTACAGCAAAAATTAAACCTGAAAATGAAAAATACTTTTCGTACTCATAGCTTCTCACTATTAAGACAAATCATCAACCATGGAGAAATATAAACATAAACGATTTGGTGATTCTTAATTCATTCGGAGCAAAGTAATCTAAGATTAAAAAAAGTTAACCTTTGAGTAAAAGGTTAGGTTTTATGTTGAAATATTCCAGTGGAGTAATGGTGGAAGGGGCAATACAAGTACTTGATAAAAGGAACGGATCAAAATCATGAAAATATTACGTAAAGAGAGAATACCGTGGGTTTTAGACCTGTCTAATACATAATCACTTCAATAAATGCTAGGAACATGGTATTCAAGTCGATTAATTGCTGTTTCATACCTAACCGTCAAGTTTTTAAATGGTTTTCGAGTTTAAAGTAACGTTTTAAAAAAGTTAGGAGTTATTTTAATGTGAATACATTATTCTTTACAAAGAACAAGAAATGAAAAGGTTGCGTTATTGTTCATCTGGTTGGAGCTGGTCTTGCTCGCCCTCGGTCACCGGTGTTTACAGACCATTTTGGGACCATGCTAACCGAAGCAAAAATCTCTGCATTAAGCAATTATTCTTCGCAAGTAAAAAGTAGTGAAACCTTCATTTGTCTGGAGCGATTCAATGGCCCATAACAACGGAAAGACTGATAATTTCCAAAACTGATTGAAGTTCGTTACGTCCAGACCCCAACTAAATTTCTTCCTCAGTATCGTGTACTTTAAAAGTGGCTTATAGTGGCGTGCGTCGAGCAAAAGTTGGTTAAAATTTGCGGGGACATTTGCATTTCACCATTCGTTTGTAAGCTAACGTCTTTTTAAGCGTGAAAAGTAATCAGATTCTTACAGCAATGTCTGCTGACAGTTTTTTGACGTGACAACGTTCCAGTAAATCTTTACATTTTCCGTAAATACCCGTGACCGTGGGAAAGCGTAAAACTGTCGGATCAGAGGAAGAATAAAAACACTAGTATATTCTCCAGCTGAAGCTTTCAATATGTGTAAGTATGCAAATGTAGATTTCAATATGTGTAAGTATGCACGTGAAGCTTTCAATATGTGTAAGTATGCACGTGAAGCGTTCAATATGGATGCAAGTGTAACTTTCAATATGTGTAGCACATGCATGTGTAACTTTTGGTATACGTAACGTATGCGTGTGTTGAACAGATTGTTGGATAGAAAAATCTCTACATTAAATGATTATTTAAAGTTTTTTTTTCTGTAAACGCAAATACCATTAACAAACTGAAGTCTAGGTCTGAATAACATTTTTCAGGTTACTTGTTAAGTCTCTTATAATACATCTACCGGAGGAGCCATGGGCCCAAAACTTACTGTTTTCACTCTTCACGTATTACTTTCATCATTTTGACTAATTTCATTATCAAGTTTGTGTACAATACGGGGTAGAACTAACTGTACGCTGGTGTTGGCGTGGGTTTGAGCAGATATATGTGATCGTCTTTTATTTTGATTTTAAAGGCAGCGGTTTGTATCTATCGAAAACATTGCTCGTCTCTTTTTGTCACCCCGAAATCAACCTAACTAGTGTTTGGTTGGATGTAATATCTTGCCGAAAGTATAGGTGCCTTCCAAAAAGGGGTGGCATTAGTTCTTAGCACAGAAGCAGGTATGACAGAAATATATGTCCTAGAAATAGTTCTGAATATGGCAGATATGCGCTGTCCGTTTTTTTTTTTTTTCCCAGACGGACGGAAGCGAATGATTAGTAATCCAATCGCGCGTTGAACCTCTTTGTCAATGACCTACTTCCTCCATATCTGGATGCACTCATTTTCCTTGATAAAACTATCTTAAGTACCGAGGCCACTTGTGAATAGGTGATACAAGCATGTAATCTCCTCTCATTTCCTATATGCACTCTGTTTGCATCCTGGAAATAAAAAAACTGTCGAGTTCGAATTTAAACTTGAGCTTTTGTTTCAACCAAACGCAGTTAAAGTTACTCAGAATTTTCTGCAGTTTGAAATCGCTTTCCTTTCGAATTTTCTTTACAAAGCAATATGACAGACCAAACTTATCTTGAAACAGACTTGTATTACAAGAATAGCGTCGCTAGCAAGGTCGGTTAAATGCGATTAAACTCTCACACGGTCTGATATCAGTTGTTTGGGTTTGAAGTGTGTGCAGATATGTTATACAAGATTATGTCGATATTAGAACAATGAAGGTCAAGCGTATCCCGAACTCATGTCGGACAACAAATACAGCGTACTTCTCAACACTTCATTACAACCCAAATTACTATTTATTCACCAAGGTATATATCTTATTAACTATATAATAAATCTTATATGCCTCAAAAGATATCGTATATACTATTTTAATTCAGATATCTTATAAAGTTCATAATATATCTTACATCATTGATAAGAGATCCATTACAGTTTTATGAGATATCTGAGTTAGCTCTGTTGATAAGATATCTTATTAATTTACAATATCTCTTATGAATAATTGAGATGCATATCCAATTATATACGATATTTTTAAGGCATTATATATATATATATATATAAGATGTGCAATTCTAAAAGATATCTTATAAAATTCTGAGATGACTTAAAAACGAACACTGCACATTTCTCCTAATTTTTATGCGAAATTATTTGTGTTTTAGGACGGTACTAGGTTCACTTTTGACTAAAATCGACAACTAAGTCAGACTTTAAAGACACTTTTCCAAATGTACCAACTATATCGGTAGTTCATAAAATAGTTTTGTTTCTGAGATGGACATTGCCTTTACTGTGCATTGAATGTGAAATGGAAATTGTGTCATATGTATCGAAAATTGTCAGATGACGTGCGTTGGCATTCCATCATCTAGTGACGAGTTTTGTTTATTGACCATCATGAAGCGCCCCAGTAATGACATGCAAATAGATATTATACTCATATCGTCTAATATTCAGGTCTACACCCAACTTAAAAGTTACCACAGAATGAGTCAAATTTCTGTCTGAAGTTGTGTGACGACCATGTTATCTACTAAACCAACGACAACATGTGTTGGGAATTCCTTGCAAACATAACAGCTTCCAAATACGAGACGGATCTTTAACTACAATTGACTAAACCAACGACAACATGTGTTGGGAATTCCTTGCAAACATAACAGCTTCCAAATACGAGACGGATCTTTAACTACAATTGAAAAAAGAAACAACTGGGAAGCATATAATTTGTAACGTCTATCTTACGTGTGTGTGTGTGTGTGTGTGTATATATATATATATATATATATATATATATATATATATATATATATATATATATATATATATTCTCCTACATAAATTTGCCACGTTATAGTTATTTATTTATTTATAACAGATATAAAATATCTTGAATTAGTACATGAAACGTTTACGAGCTAAATCAACAATGACAAAATGATTTTTAACTTAGAAGAATCCACATTTTCGATATGTTGCAAAACACATGCAATCAATCTTAAAATGGCATTTAGCATTAAAGCCACATTATATAAGAAATTCGGTCTGTCAGAGGTCACGAGTTCCAAACGAACTTCACAGGACATCAAGGCGTAGGACATAAGGGGATATATTTATTTACTTTATTATGACCTCCACAATACTCAAGATAAGGGTTTAGCCCTTATCGTGGCCCATAGGATAACACCGCAGGTAATTGTCTGACCTGGGAAACGGCAAATGTTTAAATAAAACTTATCTACAATTTGAAGTCCTTTAACTAGGTCAGGACTCGGATAGCTTTGCCCGAGACATGTTTTTATCAGGACAAATTATGCCCTTACACCTGAAGTGTTAGTTCACAGACTCCGCCTACGTGTCAGTCGTACTTTAACACTTGCAAATTTCAATATCATTTGACCGATACAATAAAGTACGCTAATGCGCAATCGCAGTCAGGCTGCAAGTTTGTCGGACTTCATTGCATTTTGATGATTGTTTCTATCATACAAATACAAATTCAGATAGACATAACTGTAGAATTATGCATCAAATCATCACGAAATTTTCATTATGTACTTCGAATTCATATCATTTCTATACTGGTTAAAGATCATAAAGGAGTAAGTAATTTTAAATAAAATTGTATGCAAACAAATTGGTCAGTTAACACATACATACATACATACATACATACATACATACATACAAAATATTGTAATTTTGTTAAAAATAAAGCAATCTGGGTTAGATCGATAATTTTACTTATGTCTTTGATTTGATGTTAAATTCTAAAATGCTATTCAGGACAAAGCATGTTACATATGGACATGAAAATTAGAGATGTGCACAATAGAGAGAAGGAAGAGCAACTGTGCTTTCAACTAAAACAAAGAAATGTTTTTGTACATTTGTGATAATCCGAGTTCCTCAGGAATTCGACTGCAATATGTGCATGTTGTGACCAACACATAGGTTGCAATTATTGATTTTGGCAATGATTTTGAAGTCTAAAGTAACATAGTAGTTGGAAATTTACAGTAATGTTGTATGCCGGCCAAATTACTTAATAATTAAATAACTTTTGAAACATAAAATATCACGTAATTAAATATTGTTATAAGAAAGTTTTGTAAATGTGTTCTTATTGTTATATCAAAACCACTGCATCAAATCGAAGATGCTAATTATAGAATCCTATGGCCTTCTCTGAAAAAGACGTCTTCACAACCTGTTGTTTTTTTTAAAAATATTTTTTGCAGATGTTTCGATTGTGCCTGGTAGCTGTTCTGGCGGTGGGGGTTGTTATGGGGGCAAGTGTTGCCACCGTAAACCCGGAACTGGACCAGGAATGGCAGATCTACAAGGAAACGTACAACAAGGTGTACGAGGAGACAAAGGAACTAAACAGGTGAAAAAAGTTGCTAACATATATAATCCAATAGTCACAGAAAAGTGAAAATGGCCGAAATTTTCGATATAAACCTGATCTCGCTAATTAGCAAACCCGACTTCTCCCCCCCCCCGCCGAAAAAAATCACACACATACACACACTCTGTACTAAATTACATATTCATTTTTGGACTCTACAGTTAAATTTATAGATTTTAGTTTAAATTTGAATTGCAGCATTTGAATTTCGGCAGCAGAATTTCGGCCGCTTTTGCCACAGACTAAGAGATAACGGCATTAATAACTACATCATAATGTCTTGTAGGCGGCTGATTTGGGAAGCCAACCTGAGGTACATCCGAAGCCATAACCTTGAAGCCGACAGGGGAGTCCACACTTTCTGGCTTGGCATGAACGAATATGGAGACATGGTAAGTAACAGACGAAATTTTCATAGGTCAAAGCTTTGTAAGAAAATTAAATACAGCAACTCGAGTTGTTCCAAAAATCTTCGGAATAAAGCTGGACACTGAAATGGATTCAATCGCAACATTTCGGACAACATCGGCAAATTAGCGGTACAGCCTTGAATGCAATGCTTACAATTCCTCTTGGTACTCATTTCTTTACGTGTAAGACTACTACACCGCCTTAGATATATTTGTTTCTCGGCTGACGAAATATGATTGATTTTCCAATTATCACTGTTTCACGTGCATTTGAGACACGACCAAGAGTTTGACCTTAACTATCAAAGATGTTGCAATTGGGCAGCTTGATTCTGGAGGTTTGCCTGAAACGGCGTAGTTGTTGCCACTGATCGAGAAATGATTTAAACTAGTCAATGTACTTGACAACAGTTTCGAAAAACTCTTTAACGCTTTTTTGTCAAACAGTCGTTTCTAACAGTGGGACATTTTCATTGGATAAACAACAACGTGTTGTACATATATCATTAAAGTGTATTATTTTCCTGTATCACCAACTGTACAAAACCGAGGGTGGGGGACGAGTGGCCCACAGTGGTCGCTTTTACCGATCACTGTCATCTCACCTATGACCTCGTGGGTTCGAGTCTCGGGCTCGGCAAATTTGGGTATGTGAGAAAGCTTGCTAGTAGTTTCCTTTGGGTCAGTTGTTCTTACTTTGCTTTTCCCAGTTTCTTCCTTCACCAGTTATGCTGGCCGCCATGTATAGCCTATTATGTGCTGAAAATGGTGTTAAACCCCAAGCAACAACACCACTAACTTGGGAATAGAGCCAGAAAGTCTTTGATCCAGCTGGGTCTCCTTCTTTTAACAAATTCATGAAATAGTTATGATTTCTTTGCATTTAATGGCAGAAGTTCATATGACGTAAAATAGTACCTTGCTGGAAATGGATTTATAGAACTTTTCTTATATAAATCGTGCTAATCTTTAGTCGTTACAGAATTACAATATCTACGACCTTGATGTAAATATCTAATTATCTTTCTTCCCAATGCCTCAGACAACCTTTGAATGTAATAAACTAAGGTCTGTTGGATCATACATTTCTTATCTTCTTCCAATTCGTAAACTCTTTCTTCAGACCAACGAGGAGTTCACGAGGACAATGAACGGCTACAGAAGGGCCAACACGACAGGCGGAAGTGTATTTTTGCCTCCCTCAAACGTAAATCTTCCAACTGAGGTGGACTGGAGGAAAGAGGGTTACGTCACCGGCGTCAAAAACCAGGTACATTAACGTCTACATCTTCGCCATTGGAAAATACAAAACTAAATATCCAGATATCAATTGCCATTCGTGTCATTCACGTGGTGCTTCTTTATTATGAAAATCATTAACGATAAAGATGACTTTTTCGCAGGGAAAGTGTCTTATTTACAAAAAGGTAACTTTCTTCGTAAAGAAACTTTTATCACGAAGATTTGTCTAGCGAATACCGTTAGAACAATTCTATTCCAAATTAAAAGTGTGCACCGTGGCCGAACATGTAAAAACTGAACAGATTTAATGTAGAAACTTGTTCTGATGCGTCCTTTTTCTTAAGACAAAAAAATCACAAATCTTCATAAAATTGCTATTTGTACATTTTTAAATAAAGACTTCATATTATTCGTGAACAAATTGTATCTTGGTGTTGGAAGACATTTTTTCTTGAAGAAAACGTTACATTCTTAGTGTTCATATTTTGACAAAAACTACACATTTTCCTTTAAAGATTTTCATCAACGCATATGGGCAATTATGATATCAAAATAGTTACATGGTTAATGAAAATTGTTTTTCATGAAGCATAGTGTACAAAGTGACGTATTGTTTTCGTGAACAAAATGATATCCGTCATGATGGTTGCATATTTTCACAAAGACGTTAATGCTTTGGTGAAAAGTTCTCTTCTACCCATAACTGTCGTTTTTTTTTAAATAAAAAAAAAAAAAACATACAATTTACACGAAGAATGTAAAATCTTCATGAGAACTTGCCCGTACACGTCGATGTAAACTTTTAACGAAAAATGTGTAGGCTTTTAGTCAAGAAAGTGTAGTCTTCTTGAGAATGTGTCCTTTTATCATATGATTTTCTTCATGGAAAATTACAATAATTGTGAAGATGTGCATTTTTGCACCTTAAGAAGACTGATTTTTTTTTTTTTTCTTGTAGAAAGAGGACTTTTAAGAATAAGTTGTTTTCATTAATTTTTTTTGTCATAAAAAAGATGCAGTCATCAGAAGAAACGTTCAATATTCGTAAAGCTATGCATTTTGCAGAAAGAAAGAAATAAACTACATTAAAATTTTTGATTTTGTTCGTGACGAGAGATGAAACATCAAATTGGTGATTGTGTTCGTGACGGTAGATGAAATATCAAATTGGTGACTGTTTCTTGAAGGAAAAGGACTCATTAGAACAAGTTTCTTAATGAAAAAAATCGTTCATGTTTTGAAATATTCGGCTAGAGCGTACATTTTTCACATGAATAAAGTGATCACTCTTGTCATAAAGTATTTTACAGATTGTCACTTCAAATCTTCGTGAAGAAAATGACAGCTTCTTAAATAAAAGCTTAACTTTTCATTAAAAGGGATTTTCCTTTTCATTAAAGAAAGTTAGCTATTTGGTGAAAATGTTGTTCATGAAGAATCCTGTTTTTAATAACTGTTACCTTCATTTCAAACTGCTCCGGTGGCCTTGTGGTTAGAGCGTCCGCCTCGGATGCGGAAGGTCGCGGGTTCCAACCCCGGCCGAGTTATACCAATGACTTATAAAACTGGTACTTACAGCTGCCTCGCTAGACGTTCAGCATTAATGGGTTAGTGTTAGGACTGGTCGGCCTGGTGTCAGGATAATGAGTCTAGGTGGGACATCGTGCTACATGATGCTCCAGTGCCAGACATCACTATAAACTGTCACACTGCAGACATCGTAACGATATGACTGAAGAATTGTTAAAGCTACGTTAAAATTCCAAATATCACACACACACACACCTTCTTTTCATAAAGAATTCTCTTTTAGCTCCAGGTCAGACACAAGATATCACTAATCCATCTGATATTAATGTCGTTTCATATAAATATATACAGCTACACTATGAGATATTGAAGACCTGTTGATTGTTTTTTCCACTCGTAGGGCCAGTGTGGTTCTTGTTGGGCCTTTTCCTCCACAGGGGCCCTTGAGGGACAGCACTTCAAGAAGACCAAGAAACTCGTGTCCCTCTCTGAACAGAACCTCGTGGACTGCTCCCAACAACAAGGTAAGAACATGAAGATATGTAGGCACTCCAGAATTATTTAGAATGACAGGGATGTTTTTGCTTTTGCTTTGTTGCTTTCAACGGCAGATCGAACATATTATTCACTGTATCATGCCAAGAAAATGGGAGCTAAATGTCATTTCTTAAGGAGACACCAAAGCAACATACCAGACTGGCCTATGTAGATACTGAACCCGCGACCCTTTGATTACGAGTCGACTAACTCGGCTACGAGAGAGAGAGAGAGATCGAGATCGAGAGAGATCCATTCTGTTACGCAGAAATATTTCAGTCCCGATTTTAGGTAAATGTGCTGTCCCGTATTATTTTTAGAAGACGTCTCCTTTTGTATGTCTTAAGATTTTGGTGATAATTCTTTTGATTATAAACGTCCGGTATTACGAAACGAAGTCATCCCTCGAATCAGTGGGTATCTGTCGTCATACCTACGTTTTATAGACACGCATTGGATGTCCATGGGCGAGACACAAGAGCAAGGTTCTTGACCCGAGTACACTGTTCTTACAGTTCTTCTCGCCCTTACGTCAAAAACATTATTTTGCCAACGGTCAAGAACCTCGTTCTCGCGTTGAGAATCCACATCACCTCTGAATTAGGTGTTGACAAGAGCAAAGATGTGGGAGCATACTGGGCATTGATCCAATCTGGAGATTTTATTCTTTTAGCTTTCTTTTCTTCTGAGATCAGCTCTAGTTGTTAGGGCGAGCACATTCAGAAATATCTGAGAATGAGTTGTTTGCATTTGGGTGCGAATCTCAAACTGGTCGCCCTAAGAAGTCATCTATTATGGAACAAGGGAAGTAACTCTGGCGATTTTCATTTGAAATACTCCGTTAGAGGTCTCCATATATTTAGTAGTAATGGGTTTGATTCTACAAAACTCCATGTCAGAATCGAACTTTGATAAAACAAATTATTTCACATTATAGCTAGGTCACATGGGTTACAAAGCTTTTACTGTGTGAGTTGTGGTCTAACTTGTAATTTAAGTCATTCTTTGTTTTCGTCATCACGAGTTGATGAAGAGCGATAAACAGTCAGTAGAAAAAGTCAAATGAACAGAAGTCAATAAAGAAGGCTTATTAAATATAATAAACTGTTTAAAAATGGCTGCGAATGATAATAAAAATGGCTGCGAATGATAATACGGCAACTCTAGCAGTCTAAAATAATTTTTCAACCTAATACTTGAACAGCAGATGATTTTTATATGTTTAGAAAGCCACCCCCTCTCTCACTCCGCATTTAATTAGGTAGACTAAGTCATCTGTAGACAGAAATGACTTGCCCCCATCTCAGGTTCCATGGGGGGAGACCACTTGGTTAGCAAGCCGAACCTGGGTTTTTCAAAGTTAGGAATTTAATGGACAGGTTGATGTAGAAAGTTTAGCAAAACACAAAAAGCCTTCCGCAAGATCAAAGTAGTGACATATAGGTACAAATATTTACAAGTTCCCGCTAATCTTTGTTAAAACTAACTAATCTATTTCTTTGCTGGTTTCCATACTTCCTGAATAAATAAGCTATTTTATTATGATCCTTGTCTACTTATATACTTACTTATCTAGGTAACATGGGTTGCCAGGGAGGTTTGATGGACCAGGCATTCACTTACATCAAGGTGAACAATGGAATTGACACCGAAACTTCATACCCCTATGAGGGTGTCGTAAGTACCAAATTTTCTCTATCCCCCTCCCCTCTGAACTATCCGAACCACTTTTTCTGTATCCCCACCCCCCTCTGAACTATCCGAACCCAAATATATGTAAGAAATTGTTTATATAGAAGTCGTTTTTTTTATTTCAAAAAAACCTTTTTGAATAATCTATTTTGTATTTGATGATTGTAATTGGTTAAATAATTTAAAAAAAGCTTTCATTTAGTCGTCATAACCATACTGTACAATTCTCAAAGAGAAATCTTGTGTTTCAAAATCGTCGAATCGATGAATGAAGCAAATATGCATCACATAGCCCACTCATATCGATGACACCTACATTTTCAGCATTTGCATTTGTACATTCACATTTGTCTAAACGCATACTATCTCGATAAACCACATACTATCTCGATAAACCAAATTATGTCTCGATAAACCACATATTGTCTCGATAAAGCATAGACTGTTTCAATAAAGAAGACCGTGTCTTACTCTCAGTATAGCTCATACTGTCTCGTTAAAGTACATGCCGTCTTATTAAAGTACAGACTGTCTCAGTAAAGTACATACGATCTCAATAAAGCACAGACTGTCTCAGTCTCAATATAGCTTAGACTTTCTCGTTAAAGCATGGGTTTAAACCATACCACTACATGTGGTATTAATATTTTACACAGCAAATGTAGCAACCAGGGACGTGGACAGGACTTGTGGACCATAGGAAAAGTTTTCCAGTAGGCACCTGTGAATTACAAATTGTGACGGCAGTGGGCCCCCTGACGTTGTGAGCCCCCAGAATTTTCTCCCTGTTGTCATATCATGTCCGCGGCCCTCGTAGCAACTTGTGTTAAACACACACACACACACACACACACACACACACACATATATATATATATATATATATATATATATATATATATATATTACACCTTTTGTTTAACATATGTTGACTACGGTATATAGTGAACACGAGACTTAAATACCTTAGACGTGTGGCCTTCCGCCTGTTAAACATGACATTCACTAAACAAAAGAAATGCAAATATTTGAATGGTACCATTAGCCTTAAACCCCCAAATTGTTGTTATGTTGTTGTTATAGAGTTTAACGCCATTTTTCAACACTAGATAGGCTATGCATGGCGGCCAGTATTAATGGTGGAGGAAGAACCCTGGAAAACCCCGGGAAGAACCACCGACCCACGAGAAGCTACTGGCAGGCTTTCTCACGTACCCACGTTAGCCGAGCCTGGACTCGAACTCACGCAGACAGAGGTGAGATGGCAGTGATCCGTAACGATCAGCGCTTTAGACCACTCGGCCACTCGGGGCCCCCCCAAATTGTCAAAAGGTAAATATGAAAATGTAAAGCGTAGACTTCACACAGGTTCAACAGTACATGGTACTTGATAATGTCTTCGTATATGCAACTTCTGTATTTTTCATTCATGGTACTTGATATAGATTTCACATATGTTAGGTCACGTGTTTAACATACGTTTTCCATATGTGTAGCATATTTTCTATATTTGCAGCGTATTCTAGAAGTGTTCTTGTGTACACATTGTATATTCTGATGGACATCTTTGTGTTCAAGACCAAATGATTAAACAATATTCACTCGCCGATATGATGACCCTTATTCATAAGGGATCATGTGAGATGTGAATTCTTATGAAGGTCTACATTTAAGAATGATATACAAATGCCCATTGTTCGCGATATTTGAATGGTGAATTTTATTTTTTATCTTTCAAGTCATTTTACAAAACAATAATAGTCCACCAACAACACTAAACCTCATATTAAAAAAATGTTGGCTATAGTATATATTAAACACGTGACTTAAAATATGTCAAACGAGTGCCCTTCCATCTGTTTGTCATTATATACATTAAACATAAGAAATGCAAATGTTTGAATGGTACCATTATACTGAAATCCAAACAGTTTTAAAAAGTAAATATGCAAATGTAAAGCGTATGTTTCACACACGTTAACCAGCTTACTCTGTGTAACTTCTGTGCTTTGTATACATGGTACTTGATAATGGTTTCATAGATGTAACTTCTTTGTTTTGCATATATGGTACCTGATAATGGTTTCACATATGTAACTTCTTTGTTTTGCATACATGGTACTTGATAATGGTTTCATAGATGTAGCTTCTGTATTTTGCATGCATGGCTATCGATATAGATTTCACATGCATGAGGTTACGTGTTAAAGATTAGTTTTCCACATGTGCAGCAAATTTTCTGTATTTGCAGCATATTGTGGTACCGTTCTTGTGTACACATTGTATATTTCTGATGAACATCTGCCATTGGTGTTCTAGACTAATGATTAAACAATATTCACTCGCCGATATGATGACCCTTATTTATAAGGGATCATGTGAGATGTGAATACTTATGAAGGTCTACATTTAGGCATGAACAACGAATGCTCATTTTTCGCGATGGTTAAATGGTGAATTATATTTTTTTTTTATCTTCCACATCATTTTACGAAACCACAATTGTCACTACAAGTCCACCAACAACATTACACCTTATATTAAACATATGTTGGCTACAATACATATTGAACACGTGACTTAAAGTATGTGAGACATGCGCCCTTGCATCTGTTTATCATTATATACATTAAACATAAGAAATGTTTAATATTTGCATGGTACCATTATCCTGAAATCCAAAATTGTCCAAATGTAAATATATAAATGTAAAGCGTATGTTTCACACAGGTTAAACAGTTAAACATACGTAACATCTATGTCTTGCATGCATGGTACTTGATATAGGTTTCACATATGTTAGGTCACGTGTTTAACATACGTTTTCCATATGTTCAGCGTATTCTAGAAGTGTTCTTGTGTACACATTGTATATTCTGATGGACATCTTTGTGTTCAAGACCAAATGATTAAACAATATTCACTCGCCGATATGATGACCCTTATTCATAAGGGATCATGTGAGATGTGAATTCTTATGAAGGTCTACATTTAAGAATGATATACAAATGCCCATTGTTCGCGATATTTGAATGGTGAATTTTATTTTTTATCTTTCAAGTCATTTTACAAAACGATAATAGTCCACCAACAACACTAAACCTCATATTAAAAAAATGTTGGCTACAGTATATATTAAACACGTGACTTAAAATATGTCAAACGAGTGCCCTTCCATCTGTTTGTCATTATATACATTAAACATAAGAAATGCAAATATTTGAATGGTACCATTATACTGAAATCCAAACAGTTTTAAAAAGTAAATATGCAAATGTAAAGCGTATGTTTCACACACGTTAACCAGCTTACTCTGTGTAACTTCTGTGCTTTGTATACTTGGTAATGGTTTCATAGATGTAACTTCTTTGTTTTGCATATATGGTACCTGATAATGGTTTCACATATGTAACTTCTTTGTTTTGCATACATGGTACTTGATAATGGTTTCATAGATGTAGCTTCTGTATTTTGCATGCATGGCACTAGATATAGATTTCACATGCATGAGGCTACGTGTTAAAGATTCGTTGTACACATGTGCTGCAAATTTTCTGTATTTGCAGCATATTGTGGTACCGTTCTTGTGTACACATTGTATATTTCTGATGAACATCTGTCATTGGTGTTCTAGACTAATGATTAAACAATATTCACTCGCCGATATGATGACCCTTATTTATAAGGGATCATGTGAGATGTGAATACTTATGAAGGTCTACATTTAGGCATGAACAACGAATGCTCATTTTTCGCGATGGTTAAATGGTGAATTATATTTGTTTTATCTTCCACATCATTTTACGAAACCACAATTGTCACTATAAGTCCACCAACAACACTACACCTTACATTAAACATATGTTGGCTATAATACATGTTGAACACGTGACTTAAAGTATGTGAGACATGCACCCTTGCATCTGTTTATCATTATATACATTAAACATAAGAAATGTTTAATATTTGCATGGTACCATTATCCTGAAATCCAAAATTGTCCAAATGTAAATATATAAATGTAAAGCGTATGTTTCACACAGGTTAAACAGTTAAACATACGTAACATCTATGTCTTGCATGCATGGTACTTGATATAGGTTTCACATATGTTAGGTCACGTGTTTAACATACGTTTTCCATATGTTCAGCGTATTCTAGAAGTGTTCTTGTGTACACATTGTATATTCTGATGGACATCTTTGTGTTCAAGACCAAATGATTAAACAATATTCACTCGCCGATATGATGACCCTTATTCATAAGGGATCATGTGAGATGTGAATTCTTATGAAGGTCTACATTTAAGCATGAAAAACGGATGCCCGTTGTCTGCGACATATTAATGGTGAACTTTTTAAAAAAATCTTTTACATCACTTTACAGAATGATAATTGTCGCTATAAGTCCGCCAACGTTGGTGCTACTGACACAGGTTTTGTTGACATCACACACAAGAGCGAATCCGCTCTACAGACAGCGGTTGCTACTGTGGGTCCTATCTCAGTCGCTATTGACGCTAGCCACTCAAGCTTCCAGGTATCATCCTTAACCATTTTATCCTTCTTCATCTTCTACTCATGCTCCTAGTTCTTCTAGCTCCAGCACCACCACCACCACCACACCATATAGTAATAGTAGAAGTATAATTGTGGCGCGATGGTGTAAGCTTAGCCGTAAACGTTTTACACATTTGAATCTGTACCATTAGCGTATTTGGGCCATCGTTAAACCAACATACTCTCTACAGTGCTGAGCAACACAAAACACTAAAAAATATGAACAGTTCCAATTTGAAGAAAGGAAAATTTTAAAACAATTTTCCCCATAGGTTGTAGAAAAAAGTGTGCAACTGGTAATCAATTTTTGTGGGACAATCTAGCAGGTTACCATTTTTTGCAATAGCAAAGCCTTAGCTGTTTAGGTATCAAGACGGTAACAAACATTTGCATTGTGGGTAAATCTAAGTGGGAAAATGGGCAATCATATCTTCAGGGATCTGAAGTAGTGCGGTTGGTAGAGCGTTGGACTTGTAATCTAAGGGTCAAGGGGTTTGATATCCAACAAGGTGTGTCTTTGGGAAAGGCACTTAGCTCCCATTTCCTTGGCATGATTAAGGCTATAACGGGCTAAATACAACGTAACAAACACAACAGAAATGTAATATCTTTAGAATAAAATATATGTAGGCCCTGACACACAGGATAAGTTAGTACATTGGAAATATCCCATCATTCTTGCCTGTCGCTAGATGAAATGTGTATAGTGTAGAAGTGATCCTCAGCTTCATAAGGTCGTGTTCATAAGCAAAACTTCTGAGGTGAGGGAACAAAAACATCCTACATAGTATAAACTCATTAAAGAGTTGTGATTGTAATCTGTTAATTAGTTCCATTCACTTATAAAAGGCAATCAAATTAATTGTGGTATGATATTTTTTTCAGCTCTACAAGAGCGGTGTGTATCACTCTTTTTTATGTAGCCAGACCCGCCTTGATCATGGTGTTCTGGCTGTAGGGTACGGCACTGACTCCACCACCCAAAAGGACTACTGGCTTGTCAAAAACAGGTATTTTTATCCTACATTAACACCCTACAAAAGATGATTGGGGAGATGAAATTATGTTTTTATTAGGGGACGGATCTGTCCTATACTGTACCCTTCTGAAACAGATTGAATATGTATACTCGCTGAATAACATGACCAATCTTGCACAGGCTACTTTGCAAGTGCTGAAAGGCAAACTTCACAGATGAAAACAAGCATCTATATTAAAATGTATTTATCTTGTGCGATTTTTGACATTTTGCAAAGAGCTCGAAACTTTAGCCTCAGATATCTGAGGAGAAAAAGTCACTTTCAAAAATGGGGAAGGCTCGAAAAATTAACAAACAAAAGCTTTTTTCCAGCTGCGAAAAGAAGTTGCAAAACCAGTAGGCTTCAAATATTCTCATGCCGATTAAAACTCTACATAAAAGAGAAAGCACCGAGTTAGAAGCAATTCCGCAAACCTTTAGATAAATGATACTTATCTGAAAATTGGTCGATGGACATTCCATACAAAATTAACACAATTTTTTAAGGCATCAATCGTTACTATTTGCCAGTTAGGACAAGTACTAAACTCCTTGGAGTAATTATAAATGGAGCGGTCTGTTTTCGCTTCTTTTGACTTAATGAGGTCATGAAACCATGTGTTGGTTTACATCAACTCCATTGGTTTCCTAATGAGTCGCCCCATACAGCTTTCATTGTTTCAAGATACTGTACCCAATAAAAGAACCTTGACTGACACTTCACGGCAGTTGACACGGATGTACATGATGGATTATTGTTTGGACATGTAGCACAATACAGCTACTTTCATGAAACCAGTAATGTTTGATACAAGGAAATGGCATTTTAAAAGGTTTCTAAATGACGCTACACAACGTTCTCCATGCTAAATATAAAGCATGGGCTCTTTCCCTACCGATTCCAACTCACATTGATTAAAACGTCAGTTATGAGGGATTGATAAATAACACTGGCGAAGCATTTTGCAAGAGAGAGAGAGAGAGAGAGAAACGTAATGATTGAGAAATCGCATGTCATAGCAATTTGTGATTTTTTTCAGCTGGGGCACGAGCTGGGGAATGCAAGGTTATATCATGATGTCAAGAAACCGTGATAACAACTGTGGTATTGCTACAGAGGCCAGTTACCCATCTGTTTAAAATCTGAAATTTACCAACCTACATTTGTGCAATTCAGTATACGAAACATATGCATTAATTGCAGGGACACTGTATAACAGCATAACATGACATTGAAAAATTGTTTTATAATCAGTTTTGTTTATGTTTTAGTTGATTAAATGTTCTCTTTTTTATAATTTTCTTACTTATTTTTCCATTGCATAAACAGCGTGACAAAAAGACCAAATTAATGTACGATGTTAAGTTAACTTAATTCGTTTTCTGAAGCTGCACGGTACAGAGTTCAAAGTAAATTCAATCGGGAAATACAAATTGTGAGATATTGCTTACATTCTCGAAGATTGTAGAGCGGGTTTCTGAATTCTTGAAATTTGAATGTTATTACTATGTCTGTACAAAATTCCTAATTGAATTTCGTACACATATAACCAAAAAATACAAAAGGAATTTGAAAACAGAATAAACTCGGTTCCAAATAAATTAAATCCACAGGCTATCTCGCTGTTTAATCGGTATAAAATAAACCAGTAGTTGATGGATAGAAGAACATACAGACTAATATAGCAGCATGGCTACAGGGGCTCATTACAACGGACATTGAGGGAATCCGTCAATTAATAGAGGGCTGGGGATCCAAACCTGTAACAAAATAACAGAAAAGGAGACACTAGTGCCAACCCGTTGTATTTGTAACCCTTCAAGCATGTCCTATTTTCGCCTCCCAATGTCAAACTTATGCCAGCTATAATACTGGCCAAACAATTGTCAAAAATCTCAACAAACCTCTTGCAGTTCCTGACACTTTGGAGAAAATTCTACACTTGTTCGCCGATTTTGAAGAATGAGATGCAGCTGGGACGGAAATTGCGGTTAGCATTTGGAGAGTCTTTTATTTCACCCTTGACGGAAAGGTTCAGAACATCAAAAATTATTCGCTAACGTATTACAATGTACAATATTTAATGCGGAGTAGAGGTTCTTTTAAATTTATCTTACCTTCAAGGGTGAAAATAAAGATTCCTCTGCCCTATAACTATTAACTGGTACTCTTAGTTTGGTAACAGCCATGGGCGCCAACAGGAATTTTTGCAAGGGGCGGGGGGGTCAGTCAGTCACGGCCGGGAGAGTTAGTATAAGAAGCAGTCTGAAACTAAAGCTAATATTTATTAAGCGTTTTGAACAGAATCTTGTGACATATTTTCAGCTTCATTTGCATGATTAAACTTGTCGGAAGCTATCTATCTATCTATCTATCTATATATATTTGCAATATGATGGGGGGGGGTCACGTGACTCCCCTTGACCCATGCTGCGGGCGCCCATGGTAAAAGCCCATTTGGACAAGGCAGCTCAACGAGTATTTACGAACATTATCTCGAATCTTATTTCAAGAATCACAAAGAAACCCCAACCTCACCGCAATACATTTATTCACAAACGAATTCTCTTCAATTGAACCAGATCTTCTTCATCGCCACTTTAACATAAACTCGGATTTAAGATCGATTTTACTGAAAGATTAACGTCCATCCTACCTACCACTCAGTACGTGTACAGAAAGTAAGCAAAGCGCATGTTACCTACCACTCAGTACGTGTACAGAAAGTAAGCAAAACGCATGTTACCTACCACTCAGTACGTGTACAGAAAGTAAGCAAAGTGCATGTTACCTATCACTCAGTACGTGTACAGAAAGTAAGCAAAGCGCATGTGCAACAAAGATATCTGGACTTTGGATAGCAACTTTTGTTTCGTTTTACCATGGCTGGAAGCGAGAGAACGTAAACGTAATTTATATGTACAGTTTATTATTATTATTATTATTATTATTATTATTCGTTGTTTTTATTGATAGTGTGTTAATATTTCAATTTTGCTGAAATCATTTTAAGGGTTTGCCTACAAAACATCTGATTAGTAGGATTCGATCTTACTTTAGAAAAGGGGTAAAATCTAACAGCTATTTCCTTTCTTTTTATTTTTACCTTAACCGCTTACGGAAATTTCATGGAAAATACACCTTAGTAACTGAAATGGTTTTTATAATGGTATTATATTTCGTATGAACGCCCATCCGATGTCAATGGCTTTATCTGGGTTCCCCAGTTTCCTCCATTCAGTGACCACGTATTACCAACATCTGAGCCGTCGTATGCGCGTTGTATGCTTTTTCTCTTTAAAAGTTGTTTGCAAGTACATTGTATACTTTGCTTGAACTTGTTGTTAAGTAAATAAAGTTTACACTTGTACGTTTTCGAGGAAATATTCTATCCAAAATATCAAATAATAATAATAATAATAATAATAATTGAAGTCAGTTCCTATACAATTCTCCAAAAGAGTAATATCAGATCCCCTATCTACAAATGATATAATATGTAAAGATATATAGATAAGGCACAGTCTGAAGATATGATTAAGATTGAAATAATTTGACAAAAATTTAATCAGCTTTCATTTTGACTAAATATCTTGAAAAATGTTAGTTTAAACGTTTTTTAACCAGTGTTCATTTCTCATTTTCAACCTTTAAAATGTTCACAAGTAGAAAAATGAAAATTTGTGAGACTATCCAAACATAACAATGTTGGAGGCCGTTAGCTATTCTGAGGTTTATCTTTAAAGGTTGCCCGGTACACACTACGTGGATGACGCATACAAAGCAAACCGCATGTAAAAAGAAAGAGAGAAATAGATAGATAGATCCATATATATATATATATATATATATATATATATATATATATATATATATATATATATATATATATATAGATAGATAGCAAACACAAAGCTTTCTTTTCGATGTCCTTGCATCGTCCATTGGCCGTTTCTCGGGTGAGGCTGCTGATCTTATTGGCCGTTAAATGCTGTTGAATCCATTGGTCTATGGTCTAGATCCGTGTTAACAACGTTCAGACAGGTACCGAGTGAAATGATGATCCCCACCTGTTATGGCGCTTTGGTTATCGCGTAAACAATAAAATGAAATATGAAATTAATGCATGGAATAACAGAGATCTGAGCAGGGATATAGAATAAAACAACGCAAATCCCTGGTTGTAAAATAAAACAATTTAATCAATTGCATAAACAAATGAAATTGAACATGATATTTGATATACACTTTCTTTGAAATAGAATTACAAAATTTGTGCGAAATGCGATTAGCCGTTCTGTTATACCAATAAAACAGATTTCATGATAGAATCGAGTGAATTATCGAACTCAAATTGCTGACATGTCAGCTTAACCTGTATGCTTTCGATTCTTTCAAAATCATATTTCAGCGTTGCCGTATTTCCCCCTCTTCCTCTCTCTCTCTCTCTCTCTCTCTCTCTCTCTCTCTCTCTCTCTCTCTCCAGCCCCTTTCGGTCATCAACCGTAAGTTGGTTGTAGTTTGCTCTCCTTTTTCACTTTGTAACACAGGTATGAGCTATTTTTCCCTTTGCGCCTTTTTGAGACTCTCTATGTAGCCGAATCCCTCACTGGTTCCGGGTCTCTCAACTTCTTACAGACCCCTGTTCCTTGGACAGTTTATTTAACGAGACAAATTACTTGTTAATTTCTTTGGAATCCCTAAGACTTCCCTTTCGGCAGAAAAACATGGAAAGCCGAACTTCGCAGTGGAAATTACATAAAAAATGGGGACCGCTCCGGTGGCCTAGTGGTTAGAGCGTCCGCCGCAGATGCGGGGCGTTGCTGGTTCGTACCCCAGCCGAGTCATACCAAAGACATAAACAAATGGTACAAACAGCTGCCTCGTTAGGAGCTCAACATTACGAGGTTAGTGATGGGACTGGTCTGTCTGGTGTCAGCATAATGTGATTGGGTGGCACATGATGCTACATGTTTACGGCATGATGCCACAGTGCTAGACATCACTATAAACTGCGACACTGCAGACACCGTAACGATATCACTGAAAAATTGTTAAAGCTACGTCAAAATTCCAAATCACACACACACACACACACTTAAACATGGAATTTCGTCTGGGAAACATGTCCCTTGTTTAGCTTAGCCAGTCACGATTAACTTTCTCTAACCGACAAAATTTGACCACTACCATCGAAGTCAGAATAATTAACTCCAGTCCGCCTTTATTAATAAGTATTCTGGAAAATATCATTTTATGACGCCTACTTCGATTGGCGAAAGATTGTTTCTGGCTTGTCTCAACTTTATTTTTTTTCCGCTTCATAAACTTACGTTAACAGTGGCCTCTTCTATCTGTCTGACCATTATCCGAACGGACTCTAATTAAAATTCAATCATGCCCCCAAACAAGATAGGTTAAATATCGCAATCTACCTATATATTGCAAGCCTAGCCCATACGTCAATCTTACGTGCTGTGTGTCACGCTGACCACAACAAAATGTGATTTGAGAAACATCTACGAATTTTTAAGAGCATTTCCTTGTAATGAATTTGGCCATTACTGAAAACCTGTTAATCATTCACATCAGATGGTTTAGACTGTTTTTCTTGAATTTTGATATTTCTGTTCATGGTGTCAGTAGTGATACTTCTTTGGCTACAAGCAACCATTATGTCTTGAGGGCAGGGTACCCTTGAAACTCTGCGCAAAAATTTATTTAAATAATCTCCATCTCTTTCCATCTGGTCGGCATGCGTGAAAACCACGCTTGTATACTGCATGAATGTCTCATCAAACATGATCTTTACAAGCACTTTTGTCTGTTTCTCTTCATCCGTAAATATTCCCAGTTTAATAACTAGAATGGATGTATGAGTACAAGGATTGGTTAGTGTCAGAGAATCTTGAACTTGCAAGATTGTTGTCACCATCAGCTGGAGTGGACTGAGCAGGCCGTGATTTTTTTTTTTCTTGGGTGTAATCTACCCCACTCTTATCTTGCCGATCAAGATTCGTTATTGGCTGTGCCATGGTGAGGACAGTGCAAGGTAAATAACACGCTGTCTTGTAATGAGATATTAAAATATATCAGTGGGAAAACTATGATATCGTCACAGAGGCGATATCACTTTTAATGACAGTGGCAATATCACGTTTGGAACTACCTTTTTAAAATTCCATTTAGGAAGTATGGCTGACATTACGCGTGTTTTTCAGAACTGTCCCAAAATATGTAGGCCTATTTCATTTTTGTTTCTTTTTCTTCTATCAATCCCCCCCTCTCTCTCTCTCTCTCTCTCTCTCTCTCTCTCTCTCTCTCTCTCTCTCTGAAAAGATCTTAAAATGTGTCGAGACTTTTGACCCACCATTATACAGTTAAATAAACAATGAGATGGCTATACCAAGAGTGCTTATAATTAAAACAGAAATCAAGTGATAATCGAAATTCGGATGCAGCGTCTGTTACCGACAGTTCCTTGCTGGTAAACACACAATCATTACAATCTGTTGTTTAATGACGTTAGGCTGTGAAGTCTGTTTGACCGTCCTGTCGTGTTTCCATAGTAACCCAACCTGAGAATTTTTCTATTTAAATTAACTGCTTACAATGATATGTATGTAGGTATATATGTATGTGTTGTGATTTACTGTCTCTACCTCAGAGAAATATGTTGCGAGTGAAGTAAAGATACAGAGAAATCAGAAAATCACACTTGTAGTATTGAAAATAAAAGAAAGAATAAGATATCTTACCAGTAACATGTGAAAATTTGATTCCATAGTTACTGAAATCGATTCATCAATCGAGTGAAACGGTTGTCTAAAAAGAAAAGAAACCACGTCTCACTTTATCCATGCATGCTTAATCCCAGTGAATAACATCGCTGAAGCACAATTACTAACAAAACAGTATATATATATATATATATATATATATATATATATATATATATATATATATATATATATATATATATACTCTAAATGCAGCAGATTATTCATTCTCTCTCTTCACTGATTTTGATTTTGAGCCAAAACCATCAAATTAAGACTGGAAAACTCAATAGTGCTGGTACATAAAATTGTTTCCGAGGTATATAGCCCTGAATTAAACACGTCCAGCTGTTGCAAAGCCATGCATGATCATGTCCAAACATTTACGCATTTTCGCATGACCCGCATTTGTGCATTTGAGTGACACAGTTTCAAGGTCCACTGACACAGAGTACACGGATCTTTACATTTTCCAACATGGTTTCCATGTTTAGCAAATGCTAATAGAGCAAATGTGATTTTAATTCTCCTGCATAGTCTATATGTATTGTAAAATCTAGTAGTTGAATTTGGAGTATACTTAGGCAGGCTGAAACAAAGATCTGATTCTATATTTTCCAATATAATTTGTAATGTTCGCACTTTTGGGGCGTTCTGGACCCATTAAATGTTACGAACTGATATACTATTAGCCAAGAGCTAAATTAGATGGTTATCTTACGGACATGCACGTGTGTGTATCTTTTTTTTTTTTGTGTTCTGGCTCATGGCAAATTTCGTAATTTAAGGCTATGATATAACGTTTGATCTATTATTGTTTAATATTTAAAGATATGGATATATTTGTGAATCAGGTGTTTCAGACTTGTGTTGTTCTTGAAGCTTTTGAAGGCATGTGCAGATCTCATAGTCACCAATAACCGAATAGGAAGTATGTGTGTGCGTGCGCGCGTGTGTGTGTGATTTAGATTTTTAACGTAGCTTTAACAATTTTTCAGTCATATCGCTACGATGTCTGCAGTGTGGCAGTTGATAGTGATGTCTAGCACTGGGGTATCATGCCGCAGACAAGTAGCATCATGTCCCACCCAGTCACATTATCCTGACACCAGGCCGACCAGTCCTAACACTAACATCTTAATGCTGAGCGCCTAGAGAGGCAGCAGTATGTATAATTTTTAAAGTCGTTGCTATGACTCGGTCGGAGTTCGAATCCACGACCTTCCGCATCCGAAGCGGACGCTCTAACCACTAGGCCACCGGAGCGGTCGGCTAGATAGTAGAACTATCCGCTCATAGCAGTAGGCAGATGGGTTCAAGAGAGTTGAAATATCTAATAAAAAAAACTGCGTGGATGACAACTATTTTGAAGTGCATGAAGCTATTAAGTACACGGACCGTTCCGGTGGCCTTATGGTTAGATCGTCCGTCTCGAATGCGGGAGGTCGCGGGTTCGAACCCCGGCCGAGTCATACTAAAGACTTTAAAAAATGGTACTTACAGCTGCCTCGCTTGGCACTCAGCTTTAAGAGGTTAGTTTTAGGACTGGTCGGCCTGGTGTCAGGATAATGTGACTGGGTGGGACATCATGTCTGCGGCATGATGCCCCAGTGCTAGACATCACTATAAACTGTCACACTGCAGACATCGTAGCGACATGACTGAAGAATTGTTAAAGCTACTTTAAAAATCCGAATCACACACACACACTCATTTCTAGAAGAATGCGTGTTCTTTAAGTAGCTATCACAAGTATTCTATTGCTGTGTTTTTATTGATTTTCTTGGAGTTAGCTTGACCTGGCACACATTCAAATATCGTTCTGTTGTGCCGTCCATCCTCATCGCGTTTCACCACCAAGGGTCCGTATCTTTGTTAGTGAGATTATGTTCATTTAGTATGCAAGTAAAGATCGTACTGTGTTAATTATCCAAGTAATATATGTGTATTTTCTTGTACCTTCTGTGCCCCACACAAGATGGTATCAGTTAAAAAAATATGCACGTGCGCTCGTATGGTGGGGGTTTACCGCCATAATTCTTTGCATGTATTTTCTAATCTTCCTTGATGCATTATTGTAAATTATTGCTTGCAAGTGCTATTTTCATAATTCTATCCATGTATATTGTATTCTTCATTGATGCAAATTGTACGAGACAGTTTGCAAGTGCTACCTTCCTTCTGCATTATTGTCAATGGCCGCTTGCAAGTGCTACATTCATAATTCTAGTCATGAATTTTCTATTCTTCGTTGATGCAAGTTTAAATGGCTGCTAGCAAGTGCTTAAATCTACTTTCCTTCTTCTTCATTGTATCTTGCAAATTGCCAGCTACTGAATTGATTCTGTAGTTTGTCGTATGGTATATGTTATGCCAGTTATTACAAGTTTTAATATTCCATTTATAAATTTGTTATATCACAAGTTACAATGATTGCACCTTCTAAAATCATGATTATTATGTAGCATCAAGCACGTTGCAAGTTAGCATCACGGAAGTTAGCATAAAATGATGCGTCATTATGACAACAGATGGCGCTGTGACACATAACTTTTTTACAATACGACTACTCTCCTGACCCTAGCAACAAGAGGTTATACTACTTTACGGCATGTTTGGGGCGTCTCATTTAAAATATCATTTGAATTATATTACCGCATTACGGTCAGCTGATTTCTCAGAGTATTAAAATTCGGAAGAGAGGTGGCCTGCAAGAAGCACAAAACAAATTAAATGTATCAAATTTTTATACAATTAGATGTATTTACACAATGTTATATTTCCGCTGATCCTTCCCACCACATTTTTATTTGGACATTTTGTGGGTGTAATTTACCGATGTATCACGATGGCAGAATAGGGTAGCCGCTTACTAGCAAGGTTTAACGTCCTAATTTGTTTATATATTCTCATTCACAATTTTATCAATTTAGAGTATGTTTATTTGTTTAGAGTGCAGTGCAAATTCTGTTTTTTTGTAACAGTAAAGACCTCGTAGGGTTTGAGCAAATTGCAGATAATTGCAACTTAAGGCCATACTTTCTCTTTCTTGTTTATTCACGAGAGAGAGAGAGAGAGAGAGAGAGAGAGAGAGAGAGAGAGAGAGAGGGTACATTATAAAGATAAGGATTCTGTTTATTCTCTCATCCCTATGAAATGAATTTTTACTCTTAATCTGCAGTTTACAGTGACAGTTTAATTATATATATATATAAAGAAGTAAGGTAAATATTCAAATTATACAGAATTCTTCTTTATATGTATGGCATGGATGATTATGCAATTGCCAGCAAGTATTTGCACTAGTCTGTGACAAGTATCTCATATTTTCAATTTCATTTTAAATCTCCAATTCCAATACAACAGCAAGAGGCAAATGATTAGAAACAGGACATCACATATATAGTATATACTGTAGCATAGCTATATGCTACAAAATATGAACTTATTTCATTATATAAGAAAATAAATTCTAACAGTATGAAATATATTTTTTATATCTAAACATAAAGAACGTTTCCATACAATTATGAGATGCTTTATTTCCACAGATATCAAACTGGAAACTACATTTTTTATTATTTAAAATCGTATTCATCCATGTGTGTGTGTGTGTGTGTGTGTGTGTGTGTGTGTGTGTGTTACTGAAAAGTCACCAAAACTGTTTAATTTAAGTGAACGGTCCTTAGCGAAGCATTGCAATCGCCAGCCGTCATTGTACAAGGAAAACTTGCTCATTTTACAGTGATAAGATCTGATTCGACGCGGTCGAAGCCTCTCGCTCCAGATTATGGATCAAAAGGTCTGAGGTTTGGTTCCTTCGTTATAACTGTGCACACTTGCTATCTGACTGTCTCTTCGATTTGTTGTCAAGTATGAGTGAGACTTAACTGCAGGCTTTGAGCCAAGGTTAGTGTAATATTAACTCATCATCAGTGGAAGGAGCTGATATTACTTGATCTTATCTGGCATGCGAAACTACGTTACACTTTTAATATCTGGAGATAGTTTCACAATACTCAACTTAAATTACTTTCGGAACTTCTAACCTTTCGACATAGGACATCCATTGGGAGTTAAATTCAACCGTTTAATTGAAGTAATTCAGTACAATCCTGACTGATTAGTCGTAAGAAATCGACCCAGTCACGGAATAGGGCAATACAATAAGTTGGTGATGCATTATAACGATTATATGTAATGGATTTCGTTGACGCGTACAGCGATACCTAGAGGATTTTTTTAATGTAACTAATAGTAACCGAGTAATAGATGCATTTCGTTGCACAGGTGCTCGACGCGAGCTTGATGTTAAGAAAAAAAACAATAATCTGAAGGAAAAAAGTCATACCGAGTGAAAAAAAATACCTCAGATTACCCCCATGACCCGTTCTGACATTGGACCCTCTCTATCATACTATGTAAGAGAGAAGGTCAGTAACTTCCAAACACTTCGTTCCACCCATGACCCTCGATTTCCTTCTGCTATTTCCGAATTTTGTCTGAGTGGACACTACTACGCTCAGGTGACAACCGGTGAAAAGAGCTACATATACCATGTTTGCGACTCTACGATACATCCCTTCTTCAATTACAGAACAGTTGTAGATGCAAAAGTAAGTGTTTACTTACCATTAACTCGATTCAACGTTAGGAATCCTGTTCCATGGAAGAATTAGACATTGTCTTCTTCACTACACATACATCCCATACAAGCGACACTCAGTTTGAAAACATGTACACTATGCGGCACACACGTAAACGGCGAAATATGATTGGCTCAAAAGGTTATACTTAATTAACATCCATGCACCGTCACCGTTTCACGATGTAAATATTTTGTACCCCGGCAAAATTAGGTATTAACATGATCTCATTGTGTTATAAATCATTTGAATGTGTTAAATTAATGAGAGTATACATTAAAGTATGATTGCACTACATCAAATTAAAATTTCCAGAAATACGTTAGATAATAACTGAAAATATTTATCTGATGCATGGATCTTATTTAAGTATGGTATATGTAGCTCTTTCCACCGGTTGTCACCTGAGCGTAGTAGTGTCCACTCAGACAAAATTCGCACGTTTCGGAGCCCGTAACTTCAGTTTGGTGCAACGCAGAATAGTCAATGATGGCTTGATAGATAGAAAAATATCTCAGGAGTAAAACAAGCCATAGAATATGATCGTATGCCGTTAAAGACGGAAATAGCAGAAGGAAATCGAGGGTCATGGGTGGAACGAAGTGTTTGGAAGTTACTGACCTTCTCTCGTATATAGTATGATAGAGAGGGTCCAATGTTAGAACGGGTCATGGGGGTTATCTGAGGTATTTTTGTCACTCTGTATGACTTTTTTTCCTTCAGATTATTGTTTTTTTCTTAACATCAAGCTCGCGTCGAGCACCTGTGTTTCGTTGTAGATCGTTTGCAGCGAGAATACCCGTATTTCATGATGTGCACGTGTACTTTACCCGTTGATCTTGCAGATGTCTTTTGTAGAAGTTGCAGCACACATATGCTATACGTGGAAGCCATGATTCCGAGATCTTGTCTGGAAGTGTGAATAGTGGTAGTGGCGAGTGCAAGTCACAATAGCTAATGTACGCGGTATAAGTCACTTTTGCAGCTACAGGTGTCATTTTGGAGAATTTGATTACACGTTCCTTTAAATGTCGTTTATTCACTTTATTTCACGCCTTGTCCATCTAAATTCTACTGAAGATTACTGTATGAATTCCTAGAAAAATGCTTAACGGCAAATTCAATGATAACATACTTCGACATTTTTAGGCATAGTCAAGCAAGCGGGGTGATCTCGTTTAAACCGGTTTCGTCGCGACGTAAGAGGGAACGCTCCTGCAGTAGGGAAGTTTTATTACAAACATAAACACAATTTTTTTGAAACTTATATCAGTTAATGCGCTTACGTGACCCGTGTGACTTGTACTCTAGTTTGCCTCACAGTATTACTATGTTCTGTGTGTGTGTGTGTGTGTTTGTGTGTGTATGTGTGTGTGCGTGTGTGTGTTTAACGTAGCTTTACCAATTTTTTAGTCATATCACTACTGTGTCTGCAGTGTGACAGTTTATAGTGATGTCCAGTACTGGGACATCATGATGTCCAGTACTTGTCGGCCTGGTGTCAGGATAATGTGACTGGGTGGAACATCATGTTACATGTCGGTGGCATTATGCTACAGTGCTATACATCACCATAAACTGCCACATTGCAGACATCGTAGCGATATGACTGAAAATTGTTAAAGCTACGTTAAAAATCCAAATCGCACACACACACACACACACACACACACACACACTCACACACACACACACACACACTATTTTTACAGACTCGTAAGTGATACAAGCCAATAGTTTATAGAAGGATTTATCGTATTTAATAATTGTAATTTCGAGTTTGGAAAAGTTGCAAAACGTAGTCTCTGAAGAATTGATCAAACCCCAAAACTAAATCTTTTGGTACTCACAAACATAGATGAATTACATTGTAAATTAGCAAAGTTGTTACATCTGTGAAAGAAGCAGCTAAAAAATAAGTTGGAAACTACGACAGCTGGAGAGATAAACACAGAAATCCAGCTGTTAACGAATGCAGTTTGAGTTAAAAATGTTCAGAACATGTGCCGTTATTCATTCGTGGCTGTTCAGGTAACGAGTCATCATCAAGACATTCCATAAAAGTCATCATCAAGACATTCCATAAAAGTCATCATCAAGACATTCCATAAAAATGATCCAGATAAAGATGAAATGCACACTTAACAACGACGAGAAATATATTTTCATTCAAGGATTTCACTGTTGACAATGGTCACGAGATAATGAAAAGAAGTAACATCACACGGACATCAATATTTCTGGACGTCTTCAGATTCCCGAGACAAACAATAGAACAGCCAGCAGTATAATAAGCGAAGAAACTTTTCTCCACATCTTTTTCTAAAACGTTAATTTGATTGCTGATCATCTCATGTTGAATGGCAGGTATGTAACAAGATAACCGAGTTGGGATTTCGGATTTACAACCGAACACTTTTGATGGTGATACAAATGCAATGTTTATTGATGTATGATTTGAACGAGAAAGAATACTGATTAATACGTGCACACACCCCATTCGGTTCCCCTTTCCTAGTCAAGTCTGTTAATGGGCTGGCAATAGCCGCAAACTTGGGAACAAATTCCTGTAAAACCCAATCAAACCTAGGAAAGATCATAACTTGTTTCTTGGTATCTGGTCTAGGTGCATCTTAAATTGCTACTATTTTGTTTGGATGAGGTTTCAACTGGCCTAGTCCATTTACAAGATGGCCCAAACATTCTAGGTTACAATATCCTATACTAAATTTGGTGGGCCTAGCCGTAAGATTAGCAGTGTGAAGTCTATCGAACAAATCCCTTAATACCTTAACATGTTCATCCCAGGTATATGTATAAACAAAGATATCATCTACAAAACTATCGCCGTTTTCTAATATTTTTAATAGTTTGCGCATGAGACGAACACACGACGCACCGGCGTTGACTAGACAGAAAGGCATAACTTTAAACTGATAAAGACCTTTGGGAGTCACGAATGCCGTTAACTCGCGGGCATTATCAGCGATTGGTACCTGCCAATAACCCTTGCTAAGGTCTAACTTGGAAATGTATTTATGACCTGCCAACTTTGAAAATAAGCTTTCTATGTCTGGCATTGGTTCTGCATCGAACACGTTGATTTTGTTCAGTTGCCGAAAGTCAACGCAAAAACGGTTTGTCCCGTCATTCTTTCTGACTAATACAACGGGGGACGAGTAGGGGAACTGGAAGGTTCGATCACTTCCTGGGCAATCATTTTTCCCACTTCTTCGTTGATGGTCTCCCGCGCATTAAAGGGTATTGGATATCCTTTAATCCTGATCGGCTCTGAGGTATTCAACTTGATCTCGTGTTGAATCAATCCAGTACGGCCTGGTTTGTCCTAAACACGTCCGGGTATTTGGACAAAACCTCCAAGATCTGCGTACGCTGACCCTCGGATAAATCCGGGCATACATTAATCTGGTTTATAGCTTCTTTCCCTACGTCAGTGGGGTATTCAATGGCCATTTCGGTACTGGAGACGAATTCCGATTCGTCACACGACCTATCCTCTATCACCGCTACACATACTACGTTCAAGACCCCTTTATCAATTGTCTGACTAGGTCTTTCTACGTAGAGTTTCAGCATATTTGCGTGAAATATTTTGGGCTTACCTTCCATGTCAATGACGTAATCCATTTCGCCTTTCACTTGTTTGACTTCGTATGGCCCTTTCCATTGGACTAGCAGCTTGTTTTTATTCGTAGGGAGAAGCACCAGCACTTGATCACCAATATCAAACTTCTTGCTCCGCGTTCTCGGTTGTAGCACTTCGCGTACTTACGACTAGATTTCGCGAGTTCGTCTTGCACCATTCGACATGTACTCTATAACCTTTCGCGCATATCTACAACGTATTGGTAAGTGGTCTTAACTTCTTCGCTTGCGACTTCGTCTGACCATAGTTCGCGTAGAATACGCATAGGACCACGAACTGTCCTACCGTACAATACTTTAAACGGGGAGAAACCTAAACTTTCGTGAGGCACCTCACGATACGCGAACAGAATTGCGTTCAGATACCTATCCCAATCCTTAGGTCTTTCCGCACACATCCGTCGCAACATTTGCTTCAACGTCCCGTTGAATTTCTCTACCAACCCATTGCGCATAGGGTGGTAAGGTGTTGTGCTCAACTGTTTAAGGGACAACAACCAACTAATTTCTGCCATGAGATCCGAGGTGAATTGCGCTCCACAATCCGTAAGAACCTCTTCGGGCACTCCGACCCTGCTGAACATGTCTACGAGCGCTTCGGTTACACGTTCGGTTTCGATTGATGGCAAAGCTATGGCTTCAGGGTACCTAGTGGCATAATATACCAGCGTTAAAATGTATCGGTTTTTCCGATCTGTGTGTGGAAATATGGGTCCTACAATGTCAACGGCCACTCTTTTGAATGGAGTATCTATCATAGGCATCTGACCTAACGGTACTTATCCTTCCCTTAGAGACCGTCTTCTGGCAAACATCGCACGAACGACAGAACCGCGCTACATCGCTATTGACACCGGGCCAATAGAATTCTCGTATTACCCTATCAGTTGTTTTCTTCACACCTAAATGACCCGCCATACTCGACTCGTGCGCGACCTTGAGTACATGCGACCTGAATTTCTGGGGAACAACTACTTGTAAGAATTCCTATCATCATGCATAGTATACTCCCTGTACATGAAACCCTTACGATGTAGAAATCTAGAGGACCCCCCTGTTCTTACACTTCCTCACAGTACCCGACATTTTCTCCGCGGTCGCGTTTAAAGACTCGTCACATTATTGCTCGTTCAGAAATTCTTCGCGGGAGATGTCAGTAATGGCTTCCGGTACTTTTAATTTACGTGGAGGTTCGTTATCCTCCTTTACCTGTTCTCTGGTTTGCACTGCTTGGATGATCGGGAATCGAAGTCAGACATGGTTGGGAGTCTAGATCCCTGTACATTGCCAATCGTAAGTTCATAGAGCGGATTGGCTATGCACAACGTTTCAACGGTTCCGGTCAGAAAAGGTGTTTCGATAACTATCCTTGCGACCGGAACGCGGTCGATTGTTTGGTCCAGTAGCATACAAGGCTTGGATTGGTCATCGCGGACGAGGCTCCGTTTCACGACCACATTAGTGCACCCCGTGTCTCGTAAAACGGTCATTTGTCCGTTGATAGTACCATTCGCCGTTGGTACTTTTGCCTCGGGAAAAAAACACGTGCCGATCGATTGGATAGTGACAAGGTATATGGTATTTCATGGGTTATTTTCCTTACTATTTGTAGGGTTTGCATAGAATTACGTATTGTATATTGTCTGTCTGTCTGTCTCTCTCTTCTCTCTTTGTGGTATTACTAGTGGGGTTTCGCCGTGTATAATCATTATGGACTTAATGCATCATGATTCATGTGAAACGTTGGCGCGTGAAGTAATGCTCCATCTATGAAAACGTAGCATTGATCACCTCGTTTTTATTCATCATCATAATGCATACCAGGTGTGAATTGCTTTTTTTTTTTTTACTCCAGAACTTATTCCCGCTACTCCCCACCCATCATTTCTTAGTTTGCCGTCTATATTTATTAAGGATATGTACTTTGCTTTATACTAGTATGAATACAAAATCTTTTCTGGTCCTTGTATTTTTATACTGCTTTGTCGAGTATATCGGAATTTGTCTAATAGCATCAACTCTGCCTGGCCCAGAAGGTCACCATTAAGCAGAAAGAGAAGTTCGCATTTTGGATGTTATTGTGCCCTATTCGTTCTGAGCTGAACCATGTGTGTGCCATGCCGGAATTTCCCATGATTAGTTTAAGAAACGAATTATCTTTCCTTTCTGAAATATGGTATAAAAAGCCAGAACTTTCATGTTAGCCCATAAACGACTGAATAAGCCATCATGTGGAGTTTTGTTATAGAAGCAGTGTGGCGTAGGACTGTGATGGAATCAATGTGCCCTGCCAAAGAATAAAATATTTGTCGGACTTTTGTTTAAACAGAAAGTTAGAACTTGTGTTTCTGTTCATTATTGTAAGTTCTTTTCTACGCAGAGCTTTTTATTTTATTTTAATGCGCAAAGTAGTATAAATATGATAGGGACTATTTTGACCGCATTACGACCTCTTACACCATCAGTAGGTTGCACTCTCGTTCGATTCGCATCGAAATTCACGTGTCCATTTTGTTCAGTTTTAGTGAATGACATGTATGAATGTACAAATAAGATTAAGGTATGCAATCAAAGGACATTAAGGGAACAATTTAATTCTGTCTTACGTTTGTGTTAAAACGCGTGTTTTTTTGGTGCATTTTAAACAGTTGACTTGGTTTCCGCCATAGCTATCCCGGAGACGGAGAAGAATTGATTGGCTAGGTAAGGTCATGTGATGTGAACAGGTGTCTATAAACACTTGTGCAGACAAGGCAGTGGCTGATAGCTGCCAGAGCGGCAAAGTACGAACATCTAAGTAGAAAAGGAACAAATTTCGATCCGTTTTAAAATTCAAGCTCTGAAATATTTTATAGAGAAAGTAATTAAATATTAAATCTAGAAATAATGATGAGAGAGAGAGAGAGAGAGAGAGAGAGAGAGAGAGAGAGAGAGAGAGAGAAAAACACTCACGTATACAAAACAAAAACACATACACTTAAACAACTTATTATTTTATTTGTAGCTATATTTTAATAAACCTTCGGGTATCTATATATTTAAAAAAACAATAGGCCTTGTGCAATTGTAGATTGAGGAAATGAAACTCTTGAATATGACCTAAATAATGCCAGTCGGCAAACAAAAAAAAAAGTGTGTGGGGGGAATAAACAGCAAATGCATACACTATAACACCACACGAGGACAAAATAAAAAAAGCAGTTATGAGACTATGGCAAAAGTTATTACTTCAAAGATGATTATTATATGGGGAGAGAGGGCGAGGAAACCAGTCCTCTTGATTATGTATCATGAAGGAAGAGAGTACTAACCCAAATTCATGTTAGCGAAGGCGGTAGGTATAGAAATCGACATATCAGCAGCGATTGGTGAAAGTACAAACCCAAGATGGAGAATTAAAGGGGTAAAGAAACTATGGAATTATATGACAGAATGAAACAAAGAGCAACCTCGACCAAATTATTTCAAAATTTATGTATTATTTATATTTACATAATTTAAACAATTACACAAGAAATGGGTTGACACAGAAAAACACCATTATAAGGAAGAAAACTAAACAATATTTAAATTTATGAACTCGATAGTACATCTCTAAGTCCTAAGCAGCAAGACATACTTGGACGGGGCTAAGAGGTGCCTACATAAGTAGAAGAAGTCTCTGCATGATATTCAAAATCCACTAAAAATCATACATTATCACATAACCATTATTAAATTTGACACTAGAAAATTTAAAAAAAAAAAAATTATACTCCAGTCATTTTAAGTAGATTTATTACATGACTGACATTGAATTCGACTGCCTACAAATTATTATGCAGTAATTCTTTTTAAAGCCGTTGCTATCTCCCACCATAGTGCTTAAGTACACTATTACTAAACTAATTTTTTGTTGAGAGATCATGCTACTGTGGAAGAATGTGCTGCAGTCTATCCAATAAATTAAGCTGGTATTGTACAGAGGGATGGTCTAATTAATTTCAATGTAACATTGCATATTATAACGTTGACTGTAAGGTTCCAGACAAACAATTGTTATGGAACGATGGATGAATGGCTACACTTATTCTTTGATATTACATTCTTAATTGGATCAAACTAATCCTGACCGGGTGAAAGCATTATACATTTAGACAAGTTTTGTTTAAAAGTAAATATGAAAATTGTAAACAGATTGAATTAACATTGGTTTTCCTTTGGTTTGTTGAGTCCCAGTAGGAAATCCCCTACAATCAGAAGGTGCCATCTAAACTACCTAGTTTGGTTAATGTTGTAAAAATCTCATTTCACGATGTGCTCTGTATCCGTTCAGATTTATCACTGCCAAATTTTTTAAGTAGATGTGCAATGTCCGGTTCAATAGTATCGTAGAACCTGATAGCCGAGCTTGTACAAATTGACATACTCATCACACGTTGAAATCTCGGGTCCATTTAAGCTCTTACTAATTTTGGGAGTTTGTAATTGAATATCAAGAGGTGTTTCCTACTGAATGTTATTTTTATTGTCATTAACTTTAAGAAATCCATCATCATCATAGTATCCATCAGTAAAAACAGCAAACTCCTTTGCTGATTTTATTGTTATCATATAATTTCATTAACACATGAACACATCTTTTCTATGTATACACCATATCATTACATTGCGAATCTGATATTTCTTTTTCCAATATATTGAGCATCTTTTCATTTGTAATTGTTGTTTTCTCTCTCAAATCTTTTTAATTCCACCGCTGTAATAGTCATTTTCACACTTTTTGCATCTCTGATTTTTTGTATTCTCATTTCCATTTCCTCAGTCAGTTTTTGTCGGGTTCACTTGTGAAATTTTACAACACTGTATGCGTGCTTGTAACATTCATTGATTATAGCATGTATTGGTGAAGTTTAATTTGTATGAAATGTTTAATGGATTTTACTTTCATATAAACCGAGTTTGGTCGAGTTTGTGGTATTCTGTTACTTTCTTGTTAGCTTTAAAACTAAAATATGGTCCAAGTTAAAATTTTTTTAGCTGATATGTCCTCATCATAGCATCAACATTAATGTGATCTTTGTTACCCTTAACTTGTTCAAGATCGTATATACCATGGTGTGTGTAGTGTTTTACATCTTTATTTTTCACCTATTTTGAATGTAGTTTGAGTCAGTTTCATAATTTTCATTGTTATCTCTTTCATTTTTGTTACGTCATTCATTGCACTGATAGATCATTGCTTAGATTTTAGTTGGCGTATCACGTTTTTCTTATGTGCCTTTTTATTCTTAGTATGTGATGTTTCTGTGTTTGCTTTTTTGTCTCGTCTTGTCATCAACACAGATTCCCATTCCACCATTGTTTTAACTCTTTCATGCTATACTGCGCAGTTCATTTCCATGTCTGTCACATCTTATAAACCGTTGTTTTTCATGCTTAACGCTAATATTTATGCTTCAGTCATCCCAGAATTTGTTTTTTGTTTGATGGTAATTTTTGAAAATTGGTTTAAAACTGTTTAAAGGTTCATCATATCCTTCCATTTTACGAATACATCCTTTTTTATTCCATCATTTTCCTTTCAAAACTTTGTCTATATTTGTCATACAGATATAATTTTGGGTAAAATTCTTTATCATTTCACCCTTTAAACCTTCCAGTCTGTAAACGACAATATCACCTAAACTTAATTATATTACCGATATTATTTAATAATTTGTATAAATGGGAATAAATCTCTTTTAAAACATTGATTTGAACTTGGAAATTCTTACAGTTTCATCCATTTTATTTTAAACATTTCAAATGCATCAGTTAAGTAGCCATATTTTTGGGTCCACACGTTTGATCAGTTTTAATCATTGCTTGATTGGGCCAAATGTCCGTTTATGGATCCGTCAATTAGTTTTGGCAAAACGTCAATCCATTTTCTGCTCTCGAGGTTAATACTTTGACTGGCTGGCCTTCCTAGTCCTTTTGGTTTGTTAGAAATCTTGTCGCTACAGATGCTGTTTTATCTTTGTAGCTTGAAATATATTAAATTCTTAACTTTTCTATTAAATCAAATAAAATTCAAACAAAATTCCTGTTGTAAAACTATTTTTTTCTTTAAACTGTATCTTTTGAGGTTTTCATTCTGTAAGGAGTTCTGTAAGTATTCATGCATTTCTTCTCCCTTTGTTGCCTTTACTTTTTCATCGAATGTGTATTATGAACAAAGATTTATTACCGTCAAAAGATCTTTACTGTAGCTCTTCTAACAGAAGCCCCTTCTAATAAAAATCCCTCCCCCGTTCCACAAAAAAGAAATTTCTACCTTATCGAGGCTTATAGATCCATATATATTTATTATGGTATGTCCACATAATTAAAATAATACACGAGTAATCTAACGACTGTCAGAAAATTAAAAACAGCTTAATTTGCAAACGTTTTCAATCAGACAGTGATGTACGATATTCAACGCCCCCCCCCCCCCGGGAATTGCACCGCTTCCAGGGTGTCTATTAGAATAATTACGGCATATCCATTATATTCGTTGTTTTTGCACCTCAGCAATGTCTGCTTGCCATTTGTCATCTTTATGGGAACCGATTTCTTGTTTGCTTGTGTGTTGTATCAGGCAGACTGTTGGTAGTTTGCTCGGTTAATCTTTCTTTCGATTCAGTGTATCAATGTCTCCCGTTTAATTTGTTCCCATAACTGGCTGCTTTTCATGTAAGCATCCTGACTGTCAGGATTATTGTAAATATATCTTGAATTTTGTTTGTCAGTCACTTAAAACTATATTTAAAAATAAAGACAACACGTTACGCTTTATAAATTTTCGTTATGTGTTATCGGCACAGCAAAAGGACGAACGTCTAAAACAGGTACATTGACATTCTGCAATTTGCAACGCTATTGATCTCATATTTATGACAAATTTACCAATCCCCACGATTTATGTCAAATTTGCCAATTCTCACGATTTATATCAAATTTGGCAATTCGCATGATTTATGACAAATTTGGCAATTCCAACGATTTATGTAAAATTTGGCAATTCCCACGATTTATGACAAATTTGGCAATTTCCATGATTGGTTTTAAAACAGCTACAGCTACAATTTTAAATCAAAAATTATTTTCCAAAATTCTATCTCTGTTTTTGTTGAATCATTGTAGATTCATAACGTAGAGCTTTAAGATCTTCAACTTGAGTTTCAATTTAAGCTGAATGTAAACTTTTACAAATTTGTGTATTTACACGCATGAAGTACGTACTTTATTCCTTCGACATATTACACTGTTTTAACCATCTTGTTAGAAGGTCTGGTGTTGCCTATTTAGGATTTCATTGTAATCATCATGAAACGTAATCTGTAAATCTGTATCGTTTTAAAACATCTGAATTACATCATTTTTTATGTTCGAAATCAACAATGCTTAGTGTTTTTATTTTCTGGGATGGTATTTTTCATTAGAAGTGACTTTGTGCATTTACATCATCCAATCTTGTTGTTGTTGTAGGGTTTAACTCCATTTTTCAGCGCATGATAGGCTACACATGGCGGCCAGTATGAATGGCGGAGGAAGAACCCGGGAAAACCCCGGAAAGAACCACCGACGCTCGAGAAGCTACTGGCATGCTTTCTCACATACCCATATTGGCCGAACCGGAGACTCGAACCCACGCAGACAGAGGTGAGATGGCAATGATCCGTAACGGTGAGCGCTTTAGACCACTAGGCCACTCAGGGCCCCTATCCAATCTTGTTGTTGTTGTTGTTGTTGTTGTTGCAGGGCTTAACGCCATTTTTCTGCACACGATAGGCTATACATAGCGGGCAGTATTATTGGTGGAGGAAGGACCCAGGAAAACCCCGGAAAGAACCACCGACCCACGAGAAGCTACTGGCAAGCTTTCTCACATATCTACATTGGCCGAATCCGAGACTCGAACCCACGCAGACAGAGGTCCAATCTTGTAAACAAATATCCGTTTATCTCAATATACCGATACTTTGTACATTTATATCATCCAACCTTGTAAACAAATATCCATTTATCTCAATAAACTGAAATTATTGTTTTCATGCGAAACTAGTGAAATATTTAAATCTCCTCTTTCAAAATCGAATTCAATATAAGGTGGTTTTCTGGCATTATTTATCACGTATAAACGTTTAAATTTGTGTTCGCTGCCTTTCGCTTGCGATCATCCACTTCAGTCAATCACATCTGGAGATTTTTAATACCGCAAATTGCTTCATTTCGTCATCCGCATGTAATGTAGTAATACTAGTTCTGATGTAGATATAGTGAGTTTTGAAACTGAAATTTCTCGATCTATTCATTTATTTGATTAGTGTGCATAAAACAAATTCAGTGGAATTACATTTTTTACAACGCCAGTGTTTCATATCTAGGGTCTGCCCACGGCTCCCCTACTGGCCATCAGGAAACCCAATTATTTGTGAAAAATGTCAGTAACGTTGCACAACCCGGAAATATAATTTGTATTGTATGAAATGCGGGGCGTCACGTTGTGAGCTTAGTAAATTTTGGATAACTATCTTGCATTTGGTATAATTATGAAATCCTTGGAAAAGATTGACCAATGTCAGGCGACCACTTAACCTTGCCCGTACCGGAAAAGGTCTCTAACCCTAGAACGTAGTAATGCAGAGCTAGCGAGTAATGAATGGGATGACCCTGATCCAGGTATAACACTATCAGGAGTAACCGAAATACGGGGTGAGCACAGTTGTGATTTAAATTATGCAAATTGCGGATGTTTCATTTAAGTTGAGGAATTGCGAAGAAATTAGAAATTTTTGCTGATTTAATTTCTCGTTCTTAAATTTGTTTAATTTATTGATATTTTACAGACATTTGTCTCAGCACTTTCTTTTCATAAATAAGAGGAATTTTTATATCTTGGATTCATTTGTGACGACGGAAGAAGAACAAGAACAAGAAAAAAGACTTATACGATAGTGATGAAAAAATCAGATACCGCTATAACTGTGTGTGTGTGTGTGTATGTGTGATTTTGATTTTTAACGTAGCTTTAACAATTTTTCAGTCATATCACTACGATGTCTGCAGTGTGGCAGCTTATAGTGATGTCAAGCACTGAGATATCGTTCTGCAGACATGTGGCACGATGTTTCACCCAATCACGTTATCCTGACACCAGGCCGATAAGTCCTAACACTAACCTATTAATGTTGAGCGCCTAGTGAGGCAGCTGTTAATACCATTTGTACAAGTCTTTGGTACGACTCGTCCGGGGTTCGAACCCACGACTTCCCGCATCCGAGGCGGACGCTCTAACTAATAAGCCACCGGAGCGGTGATACCGCTATAACTATAATTATGATAGACTATATCTGCAACAAAGAAATTATGAACGTTGGTATATTAACTGAAGTTTAGAAAATCTTGACAGTTATAAGACTCTAGCTTTATTCCACTCAGAGCTGCAGAAGGTCAGTGACTCGTTTATTACCCAAAGCTGCTGTTGGTCAGTGACTCTAGCATTACTTTACTTGAAGCTGCAGTAGGTCAGTGGCTGTAACTTTATTTTACTCGAAGTTGCATTGGGTAAGTGAGTCAAGCTTTAGTTTATTCGAAGTTGCAGAGGACCAGTTACAATAATTCATTTTACTCAGAATTGCGGATGCTCTGTGCTTAATTTGACTCAGATTTGTTGAGTCAGTGACACTAGCGTTATTTTACTCGAAACTGCAGAAGGTCAGTTGTTTCTGACCTTGACCTTGAGTTTCGAGCTTAAAAAATGTTGGAGAATATGGGTCCTGATTACAGTTTAATATATTTGCTTATAAGGAACTGGTATACTGAGTTAACATCCACGTTGCAGTTTGCTTTTAAATTAATCCTATGTTTTTATGCCCACCACGAATGTGCAAGGGCATATAGTGATGACTGTGTCCATCCCTCCTTCCTTCATTGTTTCCAGCCGCCCGTCACACCTAACCATGTTTTGCGTTGAGGTCAGGGATTCATGTTGCAAAAGAAAGGATGGCGGGGCTCATTGAAAAGTTGTCTAGTTTTCGTAACTTTAGACAACGCTTTAGATTTAAAAAAAAAAAAATACATATTTGTATAATATTTTTAAAAAAAGAGATTTCGTATCGAATAGAGTAGAGAATATATCACAATGTATTCATGCATGCTTCTTCATGTATCCGAGTGTGTTTCACGTTTACTTAATAGCCATTAAAAAGAAACCACAACAAAAAACACACAAACAAAGAGAATGACTATAGATAAATAAAACCAGTGTTACCCGTATGCTTTCGAATGTATAATATAATTGACAAACACTCCATTTATCTACTACCAACTGTTAGTCAAATTGTTCTTTACTCCAAAGTTCCAATGGGTCGCCAGGTAATCTAGTCCTGAGTAACGCGCAATCCATTACACTGAGCAGCAGGGAGGGTGAACCCTACAAATTGGTTTCGAGCAAATTTTGAAATGATGATTAAGACAAACTGTAGGGTTCGACTGCCGTACCGCGAAATCGTTTGTCTTAATCATCAGGCAAACATATTCATTACCAAATGTAAGGTTCACCCCCCCTGCTGCTAGAGACGATAATGTAAGGACCCCATGAAAGTCACACAGGCTATCGAGGGGCTCCATTGAAGGGTAATCGCTGGGATCTACTGATTATTTTTGATAAATTAAAATACAGACAAACATGCATACATACAGACATACATAGAAAGGGGAAATAATTCTCTAGCAGAGGAGGAGCAGAGTTATCGCGCTTTATTAAGTATTTTTGGTGATTTCAAATTCAATTAAATATCTATTATAAATATTATTTAATAATGAATATTGGAGAACCACACTCAGCTAGATTAGCACGAGAAAGACTAGAAGCAATTAGAAAATATTTACCTGTTCGTGATGCTGTCAAGCAACAATTACAAGAACGTCAGGAATCTCAAGTTGAGTTTGAGGAGGATACAAAACAATTATTTAAACCTATTACAGAGACAACTAAACCTCTTCTTCCTGTGTTAGAAAAAACTTCTGAAGCAACTGGAAAAATAGCAGAAAGAACAAAACAGACAAAAAGAATTTTACGTGGACTTCCAGCTGAAATAACTGCTGAGATGTTAGTCCCGGAAATACCTGAAGATGAAGATCAGCCTGGAGGTGCTGAAGCACCAGCCCCCAAACAAAAGAGTCATGTAATAAGTAATGCTGAACTGATAAATAAATTTAATGAAAAAATCATTAATTACATTATTGGCATTTCCCATCTAGATCAACTAGTTAATCTTGCTTTTGGTGGTTTTAGTCAAAGAGATAAATTAATGAAACCTGAATACGCTAAAGATATTAAAACCCGTGAACAGTGGCAAAAATATTTATATCGCATATTTATGGATGTTGAACGAATTAAAGAGAATGATCAAGTATATCAGGATTATGTTAGTAGAATTAATAAATTAATCAAATTAGAAAATGAGAAAAAACAAAGTAAAAAACCTTCAAAACAAACAGCACCAAAATCACAAATACCAGTTCTATCTCCTACACCAAAGAAAACAACATCACCGAAACCAAGTGAAGAGGAAGAAGAAGAATTTCAAGACGCTCCCGGCGTAATTGGAAGTGGTTTAGGAAGTGGTCTTATTACTTGTCCTAATAATATCCTTGCTGATGTCGATCGATTAGAAATCCTCATTGGAGGAAAACGAGCTGGTAATAATTCCCCAGAAATAATTAATGAAGCAGCCGATATCTGTAGACGATTATTTACAGGCGGTATCATGGACGTTGATGTTTATCAGTCTCTTATTAATGAAATTGCCGATGACTACTACAGTGACTGAGTACGTAATTAAATACAATTACTATAATAAAATGATCGTACATAGTACTCAACGTGGACCAACTATGGTCAGGGTAATAAATTCAAGATTACCAGTATACAAGACAACCTACGGAGATGGACTAGGTGATGTTGTTCAGGGTCTATTTAGAAGGATAGCCCAAAAAGCAATACCGATCGCAAAGCAACTGGGAATGAAAGCTATTGATGTTGTTCGTGAAAAAGGTATTGGTGCTGTTGGTAATGTTGCTGGTAAAGCATTTTCAGCGATTAAAGATAGATTAACACGATTAATACGCAGACCTGCGGTCCGACCTCAACCAGTAAAATTACCTAGTACAGAAGTAATGCCTGCAAATGTCAGTAAAATAATAAATCAAGTTGCTAATCGAAAACTAGCAGAGTTGGCTGATGTGCCTTTATCAGAAAAAGAAAAAAAATATAACCTCTAGTCTGATAGCAGGAAGTGGTCTCACTTCCCGAAGTAATCTTCGTTTTAGACGATAATAAATATAATAAAGATGTTCAAACGTATATCTGATCCCGCATTTGACATGGACGCACCAGTACTTAAAGATGAGTCTGTGCGTGATTATCAGTATTATTCTTACGACGCACGAATTCCAGATCAGCGTGGACGAATCGAACTACAGGTTCAGGATACAAGTAGATATTTCTTACCCGCTGAAGCATTTATTGAAGTCGAAGGTGAAATTTTAAATATTGCTAATCCTGCAGCACCAGTAGCATATGGAGACGATGTTAATGTCGGTTTTGTTAATAATGGTATTATGGCATTATTTGACAGTGCAACGTACATGATTGACGGGAAAAATATTGAATCTATTCAGAAGGACGTCGACGTTGCAACAACAATACTTGGTCTTGCAAGATATAGTGATGATTATTCAAGATCAGCTGGTCCATCAATGATGTTTGCAAAGGATACAACTGATTCTCCAGAGTATCGACAATATGAAATAGGACAACCAAGAAATTTTGCTAGAAACGCCAATGCGGATGTACAAAGTATGATTATTAATGTAGATCCAGATTTCAACTTAGGATTTAGATCACGTCGAGCAATGTTGCGTGGTGGAAGAAGAGCATTTTCATGTGTGATTCCACTATCACATATATTTGGATTTTGTAGAAATGTCAGAAAAGTCATTTTCGGATCTAAGCATACAGTTGTACTTGTACGAAAAGCAACCGACAACGATGCATTATGGAGACTCGCTGGTGATCCTGGCAAAGTAATTCTTACAAAACTTTCATTGTGGATGCCGGTGATGACTCCATCAATAACTGAAGAAGATCGTCTACTCTCTTTTATGAATCAAGGTGGTAAATCAGCATTATCGTGGTTAACAATGACCACAGATGCTATCCAGAGTAATATTAATGGTTTATTTACGTGGCAAATAGCATCACAACAAGGTGTTTCTGCACCACGACATATATTTATTGCATTTCAAGATGCTGCACGGGTGGATGATCAAACACGTAGTATTATGATATTTGATAATCTTGGTGTTTCCGAAGTTTCTTTAAGAATAAATGGACATCAAGAACCATCTGAGGATATTTTATTGAATTTCGATCAAAATCATGTAGCACGTGTATATCATCGTCTAATGACGTTCATGGGCCGTGATCAAAATATTGATACTGGTTTACAAATATCACAATTGGATTTTACAACCTTATATCCGATTTATTACTTTTCGCTCGAACATTTAGATTTAACCAGACAGTCAGTAGTTGATATACATTTTCGAGCTCGTGTTAACAGAAATATTGTAGATATTCCTAATTACAGAGCAATTGCTGTCATACTCAGCGATAAATCAATATTACTTGAAGGTGCTGGTGGACGAATGAGAGTCGTTGATGCTCCAGTAGAAAACATGTAATTAGATCGTTTATAAATATTATAATGTCGTATAATAATGTTAGTGTTAGTCTGACTTCTGGTCAGATTAAAAAGATACAATCAGCATCAAAAAATAACTGTGGATTAAAAATATTGCTAAAGAAAGATCAGATGAGCGGCTCAAATAAATTATCTCTTACAGAACGTCAGCTCGGGCATTTCAATGAAGCAAAAAAATCAAATAAAGGTATAAAACTTAATCTTTCTGCGGGTGCCATTAAAGATGTCATTAAGACGGGTGGTATATTTCCACTTCTTGCTGCTATACCAGCATTAATAGCCGCTGCAGCTCCAGCTGTTGCAAAAGCAGCTGCATTAGGTGCTGTTGGAACTGCTGCTGGAATGGCATTAAAGAAAGCAACCGGACAGGGAATAAAACGAACACCAAAAAAAAAGGGAAGGGGTCTAAGATTACCAGGGACCCCACACTGGTACGGAAAAGGCCTAAGATTACCAGGGACAATTTACTGATATCTCCTATGTCCAATTTTGATTTACTAGATGCTGCTAAAAAATTAAAAATAAAAAATTTTAGAGGAGTTTTTATGCGCGATCAATTACCGAAACAACCAAACAATATTGAAACAGGTATTATTAATCTCGATGAAAATTCTGGTCCAGGCACGCATTGGGTCGCTTATGCAATTGATCCACGTGGAATTATTTATTTTGATTCATATGGACTAGCTCCACCAAAAGAATTCTTAAAGTATATTAGCGGCTATCAAAGTATTCCAATATGGCATTCAACGTTACCAACACAAACATTAACTGATCCACCAATATGTGGTCGAGAAGTACTTAACGTACTTGATGCTATATCAAAATCAACAAAACCACCCCACAAAGTTGTACATGAATATACTACGACGTCATATTTAAACAGACATTAGTAAATATAATGGTAGATATTTATGGAAGATCTTCCCGTGGTAAAGGTCATCAGCAGGCTGATTTATCTAAGTATGCAACTCTTGATCAACTCAGAAATGAAATTGATGATTTATTAAATCTCGCAAGTGTGGATCAAAATGAAGTAGTTGTTTTTCAGGATAATCAAGGACGATTAAAAACGAGTAATATACAACTATCAGATGTTCTTATAAGAATTCCAACTGCAGTCACTGATAATATAGTTATTTTTGCCGATCAAGGTAAAATACAAGATTCTGGTACATCACTCAGTAATTATATTAAGAAATCCGGCGATGTATTTACCGGAGATATTAATATGAATCAGAATAAAATTACAGATCTTGGAAATCCAACCGCAGATGCAGACGCCGCAACAAAGAAATATGTCGACGATCAAGAATCTAAGTACGTATTGACCAACGGCGGTATAATGCGTGCATTTCTCGACATGAATAATAATGGCATTAATAATCTTAGAACACCAGAATATAATTTTGATGCTGCGACGAAGAAATACGTTGATGATAAGGAAATTCCGATCGGGAATGAAATAACCACATTAAAAACTAATTATGATAATCTTGCAGAAACTCTTACTAAACATATAGAACTGTTCTTAAATTTTCGTAGAAATGTAAACAAACCCATTAAAGATTTTTTTGGTGATTCACCAACCGTTGACATAAAACTAGCCGACATTAACACGAAACTCAATGATATTGCCAGTGGAATACCTAATATTGTTCAAAAAACTAATCTGATTAAAATTCCACACGGACAAATGAAAAATATCGTATACACAGTAGCATCAGGACAATCAACATGGACACCACAAAATAATACTATCAAATATACCGCAGAAGTTCCTGGTATTTACAGGCTGTCCGTATTTAGTGATGAAAGATTTGCTATAATTAACAGATATATATTGCGTCATTCAACTGATTCTCTCTCTGGAGTTGTATCTATATTGTTAAGAAAAGATGTTGAAGAAATATTTATACTGAGAATATATGATCAAACAATAACCTCAGAGCCTTATTGGTGGCATATGGAATTTGTGGCTGAAACACCGCAATTAATCACTTAATATAATAATAATGGATCAACCTCAGTCTCGCATTGACGTTCAACGTTACAGATGCAATCAAGTATGTGAGCGTCTCACTAAACTAAATAATTTTATCGACTATTATAACACGAAAATAAAAAAATACAAAAGACGTATAGTTGTCATCGATGTAGTTGTTTACTCGGTTTCTGCTGTTATTACTGGAACAGGATTATTATTATCAACATTGACGATGACAGCACCTACTATTATAACCATTATCGTTTCAGCATCAACGACTATTGCTGGAGTTCTCGGTATTATAACCAAAAGATACATACTTGTACAAATGCTAAATTACACGATTATATGATTAAATTACACACAGTGGCAGATGCATGTTCTAAATTATCTTTATATATTTCTTCGTGTGTTAGTGATGGTGAAATATCTGATACTGAATTCGCGATGATGATGAAAACTTATGATGATGCTTTTAAAGTGATCGCAAATGATTTTAATGAATTAAATAACAACAATAATAATAATGACAGACAGGGAATTACTTCAGCAGATCGTCACTAATACAACTCCGTCAAAAACTACGATGATATCGTTAAGTTCGACTAATCCTGAGTTTAGTGTCAATTTTCCAACCGCAATTCCTGCAAAAGAAATAGCATTAGCACAATTGCGAGTTTATTATAGCTGGCCCAACATTAGATCAAAACCATTTGGTGGACTACAACCAAATAATTCATTAATATTCGCTAATAAGAATAAACCTGATGGAACTCCTGATTGGCAAATAGTTTCTATTCCAACCGGCAGTTATCAAATAGAACAGATTAATGATGAGTTCCAACGCAGAATTAAATCTATTACAGGAAAAGAATCAAAAATAGCAATTACTGTCTACGAACCAACACTATCTGCGGTTATTGAAATAAATTCCCCTGATTACTCCGTAGATATTTATCAAAGTTCGATTAGATCAGTATTAGGTTGGCCTGAAGATCCACCGGTTTATCAAAGACCACCAGAACCACAGAGATCTGATTTTGTCGTAGATGTTAAAAAATTTATAAAACCTCCAGAATATCGAACAGAAAAAAATGCTTACCCATGGCGACGATATTTTGGTGATGGAGTTATACATTATATAGATAAAACAGAAACCCATTTTACAAAAATAGTTGATGGTAAAAAAGGTAAAATAATAGTACTTGATGTTGATGAAATAAATTCATATGCTAGTACAATTAAGTCTGAACATGGACGTATACTTAATTATCTAAGAAATTTATTTTCCAGCATTAGCAATTCCTACAACGATGACTTAAAAAATCAAATAATTGAAGTAATACAACATTTGAATCAAGTTGCTTCAGACCTAGATTTCATGAATGATATTATTGTTAACAGAGAAAAAAAATTAGTGAACATAACAGCAGATAGACGGTATAAAGAGTTATATATAGTTGATGAAGACGGTCCACCTCGAGGTGTTAGACTAAATCTTCTGTTCACAATAATATTTCTAAAACATTTCGGAATTACGCGAGAACAACTATCAACATTTATAATTCCTGGATTTAATTCTAAAGAGCTAAAGAAATCAGTTAATGATCTTATTGATGAACAATTTAAAAGAATATGTGATTCATGGAAAAAATTAATACCTACACCAACTATTCTTAAATATAATAATGATCCACACGGTGGAGGTCGCCATATCTCACCTGGTATTGTAAATATAACAACAACAATTGCAGTCAATCTGGTATGTGACGTAATTGGTGATAGTTATCAAGTAGATCTTTCAAAATCTAATCACCGCAGTGGCACTGCGGAACAGGGGTATATACTATATTCATTTAGCCCTAAAGACCCCCCCGGTTGGTTAATTGTGTCTGAACCAATTAACCCCGTGTACCTGCGAGTTCATAATCCATTTCTGACAAGAATAAATTTCAAACTCACTGACCAGGCAGGAAACATTTTGGATCTAAGACAAGAGTCTCTTAATATTAATTTGTATATACGCTCTTAGAACGTCTGATTAAATATTTCCTAATATAATAAGGGAAAAAATAATCTGATTCTGAAATAATATATTTTTTTTACTGATTTTTCTTAATCTGATGGGTAAATAGGTCCTCTGATTCATGAAATAGTTACAGATTTCTTTATCTGACGGGCTTATGGGACTACATTTTTTAAATAATTATTCAAAGACTGATATTATTTATTTTAAAGAAATAATTATTATATAATGAACCAAGAAAATATAAATGATATTATTTCTGCTATTAAAAAATTAAAACATAACGGAATAAATATATCTGATAATCTCGATCCTGAAAAAATATTATGCGATTATGAAATATTAAAACAAAGAAAAACTGACAATAAATATACATTACCATCTAATTATAAATTTGTAAAATCAATTTATCAGTCTATGTTAGAATCCTTGGCGATGGTAAATGAAAACAGGTAAAGCTATTTGCGCCTCTTGCACGTTCGATCGAAAATGTCAGATCCGAACTGTCTCGTGAATACGAGAAAAAGATGATCGTGGATAATCGTATAATGCAATTAAGAAAAATTATGTTATTTGATTCTGTCAAAAGTGAGAGTGACACTGAGGGCAGCGACTGTGAAGGTAAAATATAGAGTCAAAAACTATATACAATTTATTTATTAGGAAGACAGAGTTAGATATATTCAAATATTATCGGCTGATCATATTTGAATGAATATGCTGATCTAGTAATATTATTTGCGACATCATATACTGATCGTGAATTTATGCCAAAATGTTTTGCAGCCGCATTCATTGAAGGAAACGTTATTTCCTGTCCTGTCTGTATATTTATGGATTTAATAGCTCTCTTTCCGAATAATTTACATTTTCCAGTATTTCCACGTATATTATTCTGACTAGATGTAATAGTCTGCAGGTTAGATAATTGATTATTTTTGGGATTTCCATCAATGTGATCAACTACAAATCCATTTTCGATGACCCCATAAAAACATTCAAATACGAATCTACTTGATAAGTATCTTTTTTCTCTATTAATCGTAAATCTAAAATAACCTTTATTATCAACAGTACCGACTGGTTTTTTCAATCTACAGTTTCTGATCACACCATCTCGGGATGCTTCATAATTTGTATATACTGGATGTTTCACAAATTCGTATTTATTACGAAATGCTTTTTTTCTTAATTCTCTTATAATATTGTTGTCGATCATTTCATCATAAGTCTGATTTGTCTGAGTCATTTTATATAATAATATTATTTGTCTAAATCATTATTTTGAAATCTGACCAGATAATCTTCTACGGTTTGTATAGGAGATTTACCTGGCGATGTATTATTTTTTTTGTCATAATATCGTTTTAATTCCCTGTATTTTTTTCCACCACATTTTAGACACAATTGAGTTTTTCCTCTGACTCCAACACCGCATTGAATACACGGTATTGGTCCTGTACTTCCATTTTTGATACTCTGTGTATGATATCCGCAGTATTTGTTCACGCACGGTTTATTACAAAGAGAAGTATATCCAATTCTGAGCCAAACACATTTGTTCTTTGTTTCAATCATTATATATATACTAAAATTTTAATTTAAATACTTGTCTTAATTATATGGAGGAATTATCGGCAATTGAACCTCAGATATCCAGATTTGATCTTGACAGACTATCAGAATATAAATTTAGTACTTTGATGCAAGATCTGGCATTAACGGATGAGGGTGTAACCGATCGTATTCGTGAAGCAAAAAATGAATTTCGTGACGATGGCGCAGTTCATGCATGGTCAACATTCAGAGTCGGAAATGTTACTAATATGATGAATGACAAACGAGGAAAAATAATTATTAATTACCTTGATGATCAAAAATATTTTATTTTAATAAAATTTATTGTAAATACAAAAGAAGATATTTGGATTATTCGTGACAAGCGCGATCCAGTACACATACAATCAGGAAATAATATTGTTCTCTTAAATAATAAATCTAAGCCCGGAATACTGACTGGTATTGATAAGGTATATTATGAACGGAGCTACCCAGTTACTGCAGTCGTATATGGAATATTTCCGCTGAATAATAAACCTGACGTCGGGGATCTAAAACCTATGAAACTGTCAGATTCAAGAATAAACTGTGTAGCTGAACGAGTTACAGAACATTTTACAAACGCGATACGTGGTAATGGTTTAACAGATTTACGACGTAAAAAAATAAATACTTGGGCAGAATCAGTTAAAGATACCGGAGCGTCTATCAAAGATGTCGCTGAACTAGAAAAGAAATTAAGATTTCCAATAACAGTAAAAACGTTGACGGGAGAGATTTTATATAAACCAAAATACACAAAAAATGGAGCTCCAATAGATATTATTGATCATAATTCGCACGCATGGACCTCAGCAGTAACAATATTTCCACGAGATTGAAAAGTTAAATTTTATGATGGTCTTATATTTGATTTTATCAAAAATATCAGTAAAAGTGACCCTGTATCCGTTTGGTTATTTCAGAGTTCGGAATATGATAATTACGATCAGTTTGTACGGCCTAATGGTGACATTTACCGTATAGAATCTCTTAATGTAGAAATGGAAAATATTGCGCTGAAATATACTTCAGACGATGTCAAAGTTAGACAATTATTAAATAATTGTTTTACAGTTCCATCCGTAGCGGCTCATTTCGCTCAGGAGAAAAATTTATGGAAACCAACACGATCGGAATTTCTTGAAGATATTCATAAAAGTTGCGTAGAATATGGACACGGAGGATTATGGAATACTAAATACAACTATAGTGACGTTATATCCGTCGATATGGTGGCATGTTATCCTGGAAGTTTTCTTGGATACGGAGAATGTTCTAAATACTTTAAGAGATTCGGACATCCATCACACGAAGATGACCAGGGTTGCAATAAACGGACATTTACCAGATTTTGATTTAACCGGATTTGCTCATGTAGAATCATTCGAATTTGCAGAAAATCTCCATCCGATTACTTATATTTGGTTTGGAAGACATTTTTTCAGAGCGATGTTGGGTTCCAATAGTACTATTGCGATATATGCTTGATGTTGGAATTTTAATATCTTTACAGGTGAGTGAGGCCATTATATCATATAGTCCACAGAAACAAATTTGGTTACCAGAACCAAATAGATTTAATATTGATGATGTCAGGAAAGAATTCCCTAATCTTAATGAAGATGACATTATTAAAATTACTAATAATATACGTAAATGCAGAGACGAGTATGATGAAAAACTTGCAAAAGATCTTGGTAGAAGGATAATTGGTAAATTTACTCAAGGAGGAGCCTATGATCATAAAAGACACTGTACAAGATTAATTATGGACGATGCTGAACTCGATTTTATAATTGCTGATACAACAGAAAAAAACATATTTATAAATCGGAGTAATGCTTATTTATCAGACGGAACCAAACTAGGTACAATTGTGAGTTATCTTGATGGTGACTCACCGCAGTTTACTCATTTAAGATCATCTATGTTGGCATATGTTTCTATAAATCTACTGTCTATGATAAATAAATTTTCTCGTGATGCTGTCAGAGTCGCAACGGATTCGTTTTATATAAATAAAAAATATACGGATTTATTAAAACCACTACTTGGTAATGGTGAATGGGGATCAGGGAGAATAAAACAAGAAAATATATTTAGTTATTCTGAATCTGCCGACGTTGAAATTAAGGAAATATATCACAAAAATAATAATCAGGTATCAAATTCATCAGCACCATCTGTATATGATCCTATATCTAGACATAAAACTGTTTATCTTAATGGATGCGGTGGTTCAGGTAAAACAACTCGTGTGATTAAATTATTCATGAATAATAATTCGGATATAATTGTTTTGACACCGACACATAAATTAGCCAGAGAAATAAAAGAACGAGGAGTAAAATCGTGTACTTATCATAGTTTCTTTAGATGGTGTGGAGACTCATGGACTCCTGAGCGAATGGGTGAGAAATATATACCTAAATATATTATATGGGACGAGATATGCACAGTGTCGTTAGAAATATTAAAAACATTTCTTGAATGGCTATTGACGAAGAATACTGCTATAATAATGTGTGGTGATCATGGTCAACCACCACCCTTTATTGGACAGTCTCCACATGAATGGCTGAAGAATAACGTAGATTATTATGAAGAAATAAATGATGACCATAGAGCTATTGATGAACCTCTGAAGGAATTTAAAAGATTAATCAGACTACAACCAGACAGAGTACAATGTGAAATAATGCGAGGAGTAATTCCAGAGACTTCTATGAATGAATTTTTGGACTTTATGGAATCCCGCTGATTTAATAGTCGCGAGTAGAAAGATAGTTCGTGATGAACTACAGGAGAAATTATTTCTGTTACATAAAGAAAAGTTTTCAGATCTACCTGTACCCTTGTGTTATCGCCCAGCAGATACTCGACAACAGAATATTGATGTTGAAATTCCTGATGGAGACACTGAAAGTGTCCGAGTACAGAATCTTGTCTTGAATGATATTGTTTTAGTAGATATTAATGTCGTTGAGAATGCGCTGAATATGAATAAATCACCGTGGACGTTAGGATATGCTATAACTATTCACTCATCACAGGGGTTAACTATTTCTGATACAAATATCTGGATTATAGATGATCGGATCGAATGGTCGAATTTAGTCTATCTCGCAGTTTCTAGAGTCAGAAGAATATCTCAACTACATAGGGTTATTATTAATTTTACAGAAAATAATGATCAGACTGTTAGCAATGACGTAATAAGAAAAAAACTATCTGGTTATAAGCAGTGCGATAAAAAAAATAAGCGTGACTTTGATATTGATGTTGAATTTATTATAAAACTAAAAGCACAACAGAATAATAATTGTGCAAGTTGTAACTGTAATATGTTGTGGCAATATTCGAATAATAATCCAAGACAATTTACCGTAGATAGAATTAATAGTGATCTTGGTCATACACGTGATAATGTGATGCTGACCTGTCTTGAATGTAATCGACGTCGGGGCGCTGGACGCCCTGGTTCTGGTTATGTAATTGTATGTGGTGGTAATTGTGTGTCTTCAGGGATTACCTGTAATTGTTCACGTACAAATCCACGTTGAGGTGCGGTAGAATCTAATCTGTAAATTGGAGGTCTACCAGTGGATCTAACCACACTAGAAATTGTATGTGCAGTCACGCTCCAGATAGGATCGGTTGTTCTTTTTTTACCACCTTCAAGTTCACCAGGTTCGTATAAATATCTTACAGTTGCATTACCTAATACTGGTTGAGGTTGTTGTCTGTCATTACTACGGGGTATATATTTTTTTTGTGATCGCAATAGAAGGTTTCATGGAAGTTGAACGAGTAATTTCATTATTTAATGCAGCTATCACACTTGCTAACCTTGCAACCCATTCACGAGATCGCTCACCAGATTTAAAGTTAGTAGATATTTCTTTTGCATATTGGTATCCAAATAACCGCTCGGCAAGTGTTCGATTAAATCGTTCAACAATTGCCTGATCACGATGAATTTCAGTATGTCCTCGTCTAATTTTAACGTTATGTTTCTTCATTAACGATAATACTACTCCAAGAAATTCTTTGCCAGGATCAACCTGTAATAACTGTGGCCATCGCAAAGGTCCTCGCTGATAAATTCGTTCAAACGCAGATGAAACTTCAGAGGCTGTCTTTGTTGATAATGGTTCAGCTTCTTTATATCTACTTGCAACGTCAACGACAGTTAATGCGTATTTGTATGTGCGTGACTGACGTTTACCAATTTTAATGGTATCGTGTGGTAAAAATAAAATATCTGCTTGATGAACCTCATTAGGGACGCTGACATCAAAATGTGCATATTGAATATTTTTAGGTGGTGGTAGATAAATTTGCCATATTGCCTGTCGTGCTAACCACGCTGCAGCAACAGAACGTGAAACTTTTGCTGCTTCAGATAATTTAGTAATAGCTGATTTACCTCTCCAATATCCTCTTGGGCTATAATAAATGGATTCCATTATAATATTTATATAATTAATTACCAGCCCCTAGCATTATTTTACCTTTCATGGCAGATTTTACTAGAAAAGTAGCTAATTTATCTCTGACAGATTTATTAGGTATAGAATTTAATGCATGAATCAATTTTACATCTGCGAGATGCCTTTGTTGTAAATCTTTACTTTTATACGCAACATCATGAACTTGACACGCTTGATCAATCTTATTTACTGGATACTCTCCTGGTCTTGGTTGATCTTGATCATCAAGTCGGATGTCAAGTCGGGTTCCAGGACCACAATAATTATCTCCTGGTAAGTGTTTCTCACCGGCATATTTAGCCCACGGAGTTCCTGGTAATTTTCCTAATAAAGCGGCTATATCTCCACCTGTCTTTGTCCCTGAATCAGACATGGAGATAAATTTATATTTTTTCGTGCCGCATTTTACACATTTACCTTTTAATGCACGTCGTTTATTTTTTGTTATTATTGTTGTCAGTCCAGTAGTGGGTGTAGATAATCTACATCGAACACAATATAGACTCATATTATTAATAATATGGATATAATTGACTTTTCGGCGACACGAAAACAGGAGCCAGTGAAGCATCATCCAGCATTACCAAATTCGATAAGAATGATTATAATAGGTCCATCTGGATCGGGTAAAACACAACTATTATTAAATTTAATAATGCGATGGTTAAAATGGAGTAAATTGTATTTAGTAGCACCATCCGTAGATGATCAACACTGTTACAAAGTACTTAAAGATTTTAATGAAAATGCAAAATTGCTGAATGAAGATGGTGATGATGTTGTTGACTTTATTACCGATATTGATGAGGCTCCATCTGTAGATGACCTAGATGGATTTATTAATAATTTAGTGGTGTACGATGACGTTATGTTGGACAGACAAACAAATCCACCTAGAATATTTTCTCGAGGTCGTCACAAAAATACTGACGTGATTTATGTTACACAACGATATACACAGATACCTAAAGTGATCAGAGATAACTGCAATATTTTTGTTGTGTTTAATGGAGTAGATAATTATACTCTACAGAATATTTATTATACTTGGTGTTCAGGGGACATGGACATGATTAAGTTTAAAAGCTTCTTTTCAAAAGCACAATCTGCTCCGTTCGGATTTATAACAATAAATCTTCATGACCCAAGATCCAGATATCGTATAGGTCTGGATAAAATCTTTGGTTAATCTGTGATTAACTCTGCTCCTCCTCTGCTAGAGAATTATTTCCCCTTTCTATGTATGTCTGTATGTATGCATGTTTGTCTGTATTTTAATTTATCAAAAATAATCAGTAGATCCTAGCGGTTACCCTTCAATGGAGCCCCTCGATAGCCTGTGTGACTTTCATGGGGTCCTTACATTGTCGTCTCTCTTATGACGTATTATGCGGCACGCCCATGTTCTGTTTCTTTTGGCTAACACCCTTTCTGGATGTTTATTTGGGGGTTCTTCCATGGGGCAGAGAGCTCAAGGCATACTACTGATTATTTTAGGGGGTATTTGCATAGACACACCTCCCGGCGAATTTCTAATCGACGAAAGCGAAATATTAGCAATTCAGAAGGCTGTCTAGGCATTGCGATTTCGATAAAACCCCCACGAAACCCCGGGGTAGAATCCAAAATAGAATCCGACCACGAGATACGTGGTGGTTTATCGAAATCTCAGGGGATGCCTCCCCCCCTACTTATTAAAAGATATGGGCGACCCGGGGACCCGAACCCATCTCGGCGAGATCTGGGGTCGAACCGCAAACATCAGTATTAAAGTTTCCAACAACTTTAACATTGAGCTAACGAACTCGACTACGGATATACGTTTTAGAAATTATTATATGTGATTATTGTGCAATAGCATTTGATATCTGATTTTACAAATAAATAAATATTTATAATTTTATTAAGATATTTTGCCATTATATGTATGAACCGATTAAAATGTATTATATTTAAAATTAAAGCACGGAAATAAACTGCACACAAATACCTATCTTCGCTGAGATATCCGCGGTGATAAACACAGCTATTGTTTGAACTACCACACATGTCCTTGAAAAATCGGTACGCATACCTATCTCAGTACATGTATGTATGACTCACTTCATGTATATACATGCAATAGTTGATCTGGATAAATTCATAGCAGCAGGAAGGGTGAATGACAAAAATTGAGTAACCCGGTAAGTAAACTAAACGCACTATAACAAAAGTCAAAAATAAAATAACAAAGGTGAGCTAACCCAAACGATTTATTATTCGGTTTTTAAACCGTACGGTAATAATATAGTTAGAAGGCTCGGTTTATCGTTATTGACCTTATTTTTGTTATTTTATTTTTACTTAACGGTTCAGGCAAAAAGTTGTAGGGTTCACCCTTCCTGCTGCTACACAAGGAAGTTCATGTGATCATAAACGAACGTGTACAAGATTGATGGACGACGCTGAAATCGATTTTATAATTGCTGATACAACGGAAAGAAACACGTGTATAAGCCGGAGTAATGCTTATTTGTCGGACGGCAGTAAATTAGGCACAGTTGTGAGTTACATCGATGGTGAATCACCGCAGTTTACTCATTAAAGATCTTCGATGCTTGCGTTCGTTTCTATAAAGTTGCTATCGATGATAAACAGATTTCCTGACACCGCGGTTAGAATCGCACGGATTCATTTTATATAAATACAAAATATTTGGATTTGCTAATGCCGCTGCTTGGTACTGGTGAATGGGGTTCATGGAGAATGAAACAAAACAATATATTTAGTTATTCTGAATCCGCAGACGTTGAAATCAAGGAAGCATATTACAAGAATAACAATTAGGCACCGGGATAGACAGCGCCATCTGTAAATGATCCTGTATCCAGGCATAAAACCGTTTATCTCAATGGGTGTGGTGGTTCTGGTAAAACAACACGCGCGATTTAATTATTTCGGAATTTAGACATGATTGTGCTAACACCCACACACAGACTCGCCAGAGAAATGAACGAACGAGGAGTGAAATCTCAAACTTATCATAGTTTTTCTCCGATGGTGTGGAGATGCATGGACTCCTGAATGAATAGGTGAAAAGGACGTTCCTGGAAGTATTATCTGGGACGTAATATTTGCGGTATCGCTGGAAGCATTAAAATGTTTCTTGATTGGCTGTTATTGAAAAATACTGCTGTGATAATGTGTGGTGATCATGGTCAACCACCACCTCTCGTTGGGCAGTCTCCGCACGAATGCTTAAATATGTTTGTAGATTATTATGAGGAGATAACCGATGATCATAGGGCTATTGATGAACCCCTGAGAGAATTTAAAAAGTTAATCAGACTGCAGACAGATAGAATACAATGTGAGATAAGACGTGAAATAATTCCAGAAAGACATATAAATAACTTTTTGGAATTTGTGGAGGCTGGTTGATCTGATAGTTGCAATTAGAAAGATAGTTCGTAATACACTTCAGCAACAATTATTTCTGTTACATAAAGAAAAACTTTCAATTCTATCTGTACCATTATTTTATCGCCAAGCAAATTCTCGAGAACAGAATCTTGAAGTTGAGATTCCTGGATGTGGTGATAAACAAATTCTTGTGTTAAATGATATTGTTAAAGTTCCTGTTGATGTTGTTGAGAGCGCGTTCAGCATGGACAAAACTCCGTGGACACTAGGATACTCAATAACGATTCACTCGTCACATGGATTAACTATTTCTGATACTAAATTTTAATCGTGGTCAAATTTAGCTTATCTCGCAGTGTCTCGAGTCAGAAGAATATCTCAGCTGCGGAAGGTTATCATTGACTTCACAGAAAATAATGCTCAAACTGCTGGCAATGGCGATGATGTAATAAGAAAAAAAATTATCTGGTTATAAGCACTGTGACAAAAAAAATAATCGCGACTTTGATATTGATGCTGAATTTATGATGACACTGAAACAGCGACAGAATAATCATTGTGCGAGTTGTAACACAGTAATGTTATGGCAGTATTGAAATAATAATCCAAGACTGTTTACCGTTGATAGAATTAATAGCAGTCTTGGTCACACACGCAAAAATGTGATGCTGACCTGTCTTGAATGTAATCGACGTAGGGGTGCCAATTTACAAAAGTGAACGCGGTGGTAATTGTGTGTCTTCAGGAATTACTTGCAATTGTTCGCGTACAAATCCACGTTGAGGTGCAGTTGAATCTAGTCTGTAAATTGCAGATCTACCGTAGATCTTACCACGCTGGAAATTGTATGTGTGGTCACATTCCAAATAGGTTCAGTTCTTCTTTTTTTACCTCCTTCAGGTTCACCGGTTTCATATAAATATCTTACAGTCACATTACCAGTACTTGTTGAGAGAAAGAGTCATGTCGTTGTATTGGTATATGCTTCTTTGCGATTGCATTGGTAGACTTCATGGCAGTTGCACGAATAATTTCATTATTTAACGCAGCTATCACACTTGGTAATCCTGCAACCCATTCACAAGATCTCTTTTCTGTGGATATTTCCCTTGCATACTGATATCCAAATAACTGCTCAGCAAGTGTTCGTTTAAATCGTTCAACGATTGCTTGATCACGATGAATTGCAGTGTGTCCTCGTCTGATTATAACGTTATGTTGCTTCATCAACGATGACACTGCACCAAGGAATTCTTTGCCAGGATCAACCTGCAGTACTTGTGGCCATCGTAAGGGTCCTCGTTGATAAATTCGTTCAAACTCAGATGCAACTTCAGATGCTGTTTTAGCTGATAACGGCTCTGCTTCTTTATACCTACTTGCAACGTCAACGTCAATTAACGCATATTTGTATGTGCGTGATTGACGTCCACGTGTTTTAATGGCATCGTGTGGTAAAAAAAGAATATCTGCTTGATGAACTTCATTGGAACGTTGACATCAAAATACGCGTACTAAATTTTTATAGGTGGTGGTAGGTAGATTTGCCATATTGCCTGTCGTGCTAACCAATCTACGGCAACAAGACGTAGGACATTTGCTGCTTCAGCAAGTTTATTCATCGCTGCTTTACCCCTCCAATATCCTCTTGGACTATAATAAACTGATTCCATTATATTAGTTACATGATTAGTTACAGGCCCTTAGTATTAGTTTACCCTTCATCGCGGATTTTAGTAGAAAACTAGCAAATTTTTCTCTTAGTGATTTATCTTTTATAGAATTTAACACATGAATCAACTTTTCATCTGGGAGGTGCCGTTGTTGTAAATCTTTGCTTTTATACGCAACATCATGAACGTGACACGCTTGATCAATCGCACTTATTAGATACTCTTCAGGTCTTGGTTCATCTCGTTCGTCAAGTCGGATATCAAGTCTAGTTCCAGGACCACAATAATTATATCCAGGAAGATGTTTTTCCCCTGGATATTTAGTCCATGGAGTCCCTGGTAATTTTCCCAACGAAGTAGCGATATCACCACCTATCTTTGTGCTAGACGAGAGAGATACATTTGTATTTTTTGTACCACATTTTGCACACTTACCTGTCAGTGCACCCTTTTTATTTTTTGTTATTATTGTCGTTAATCCACTAGTGGGGTGGGTGCTCTGCATCGAATACAATATAGATCCATGCTATTTATTATTATGGATATAATTGACTTCTCAGCGACAGGAGCGCGGGAACCAGTCAAGCATCATCCAGCATTACCAAATTCTATCAGAGCAATTATCATAGGTCCATCTGGGTCTGGTAAGTCGCAATTGTTGCTTAATCTGATAATGAGATGCCTCAAGTGGGATAAGTTGTATCTAATAGTGCCATCTGAAGATGATCCGAGATGTTATGAAGTACTTAAGGATTTTAATGAAAATGCAGCATCGGTGACCGAAGACGGTGATGATGTTTTTGATTTTATCACCGATATCAATGATGCACCGTCCATAGATGACCTTGACGGGGATATTAACAATTTAGTAGTGTACGATGATGTTATGCTGGACAAACAATCAAATCCAGATCGCATATTCTCACAAAGTATGCATAAAAACACAGACGTGATTTATGTTACCCAGCGATATACACAAATTCCTTAAGTGATCAGAGATAACTGTAACGTATTAGTGGCGTTTAACGGAGTTGACACACACACACACACACATTGACAAACATTCATCTAACTTGGTGTAGCGGAGATATGGGCATAATTAAGTTTAAAAACTTTTTTCAAAAGCTCAAGCTACCCCGTTTGGATTTATAACGATAAATTTACATGACCCCAGATCTAGGTATCGTATAGGGCTTGATACAATTTTTGGCTGAAAGACAGCAGCAGATAGGGTGAGCGACCAACACACGTAAACGAACGCGCATCAAGTTTGAAAAAATACGTGAACGATGGAGTAACAAAAATGAGCTAGCCCGTACGATTTGACATTGTTGCGGTCTGTTTCTCTCGTATGGAAATGCGCTCGGTTAGAGGTTTTGGTTTGACATTATTGACCTTTTTTCAGCCTTCGTAGGAACCTTTATTTTTGCAAACGGACTTGGTCTGTTCACCCTCTCTGGTGCTTGCTAGAAATCATAGCTGCTATATCCGTTTTAAGAAGAGTTTTTTTTGGCTAAAAAATTTACGAACGTGACACAAAGTCTTAAAAGAGGGACACACTACCAAAACTACTTTCAATATACCAAACACCATGCATGAAATACTCTCTACAGTGATAAGTTTGACTCACGTTGAATAAGAAGTTACGTCCAATCTTGAATATGAAAGAAATTCACAACAAAACAAAGAAACATGCTTTACCCACTAAAGTCAATTAGGTAACTGTTGATAGCGTTGACGAAACGAGAAACAACTATTCCTTGCAAAGGACGACAAAATAGTACGGGGATTTCAAACCGTTTACAAAAAAGCACCCGATATAAATTATATCATCTTCTCATCAAACATATTGCTATATATAAATTCCTTATATATTTGCACTAGGTTGTTAGAAAATACTATGCAAAGGAGTTTAGCATCGATTCCCACCAGGATTATGGGCAAAATAATTCGTCTGGTATGTTAAAGAGAATAGATTCTAGCGAGGAGAATTGAACAGCTTATCCAGTACGTCTTAACATACGCCTCTTCATTACAATAAGACCATAAATTAAATTCTGACCTTGTTTGGTCCATATGGTTTCGCTAATCAGAATAGTATATGTTCATGGCCCAAAACAATATAAACGATGACACTAACATTAACACAGATACCTACATAAATTTTAATAAAACTTTTCCAAAGATGTAACTACCCCTAGTAATATCTCACGTGCATATTATGGACGATATCGCTATATTATTCGGTTTTAGTATTCTGAAATCAAGACAATGGTAAATGACATCAGATACCGTGAAAGGAATTTTAACTTGTGTATATATGTCTTTATATATTTACAATAACTGCACGACAGGAAATAAAACAGTTTAATATCAGTCATGTGTGTGACTTCAATTTATCTGCAAGATGTGTTTCACGTCGCAATAACATTATGATCGACCGACACTAGGTCCGTCTTGAAAAAGCAGGACGAATCAAATTCGTTTCGTAGACTGACCATATGCATTAAATGAAATACGTGGGACAGTTTTGTTGTTAAAGATTGATTAGTCCTCTGCACAAAAGAAAAGAATAAGCTTGGTCAATTTTTAGCTAATAATTGAGCACACAAAATAGCCACCTAAACGTATAGTTAATCTGACAAATGGTAAGCTTGCATCATATGAAATAGATGAAAAAAACATGTCTGTTATACATGTCCTACTGTCTTGTAATCGTAAGATGTGCAACATGCAAAATCATGTAAAAACAAATAGATAATGAGCTGATATATTATTCAAATAAGAAAATATATATTTACTCATATAATGTCACGGATCCAAAGACACATTCACGTATTAGGAACGTACAGGACCTTTTTAATCAAAGACGACCTACACAAAATCGGCATACATTGAAAGAATAGATTCATCAGAATGAATTCCAAAATAGTTCACAGGCTTTTCCGAAAAAAGAGGAACACAGGCATAACGATGCATCACTCTCTTACAAGCTGACATAGACAAAACTAACTTGCATCATGAAGATAAAAGACGTACTCCTTCTAAGTAAAAGAGTAATGGACAATATCCATGATACTCTATCCATGTGATTTAATACAAATGCCAATGTTAGCATTATGCAATTAACCAATAGGGTTTGCGCATGACGTTTGCACCGTTTCCTGAATTGTATTCACTGCCTATGAAGAGGATCAAAACGCTGATTTATATTACTGGATTCAAATGTAACATATACATGTAATATATAATATTATAGGTTTGATGTATGTGTGTCTACGTGAGTGTGTGTTTTGGGCAGTATGTGGATGCAAAAAAAACTATGGATAACATGTGGCATAATCCTTGATTATTTTCAACATTTACATTTTAATCTGATTGCAGCCTCAGCATATGATACACTTGAATATAATACAGCCACTGTAAATGTTTTTCCTTGGAACACTTAACATGCGGCCAATGCATTCGCAATTAATAGCATTAATTATCTTCTAAGTATCCAGACGATACTAGTTTCTTTAAAGTATACCACATGTTGATAACAAGAAAGACTTCAGAATAAGGAAGAATATCACAAAAACTATTATATATAAATTGGCCATTGATACATTAAAAGACAGATTGAGGCAAAATGGAGTACTAATATGTATTTGCAAAATAAATTAGATGAAACGTTTAATTAATGTGTTGCAAACTATTCTGATAGCACACGAATGAGTCGCAGAGTATACAGGGTGTGACTAGTTTTTATCAGCCTTCCCAGGAATAAAATTAGAACGATTACGTCTTTTGTCTTTGGTGATACAAGTTAGTTTTATCTATGCCGAGCTTGTTAAGTATGAACAACTGGGGAACAATGTTCACCAGATCTTAATAGATTTGAGACAAATATACAAATATAACAACATAATACAAGACAAGAAAACAAAACGCAGTTCTGTAGCAGCCAAACATCTTAACCCCATCCTGTCATGTCATTACCTACAACCCAGGTAGCATTTTATGTAGGATAAAGTTACCAGCTTGTATACCGATACATTCCTTCTTGGTAGTTATAAGGAACGTTTCTTTTCTACTCGCTCCAGAACAGATGTTAACACAAAGCAATACAGAACTGAGCACACGTATTATGCGTGAAATTTAGCTGATCGAACAAGGCTGCAATTTATACATTTTCCGTCAGGTGTCTTGCAATATTACATTGTAGGAGAGTTTCATGTATATTCATATTTTAGTTCTCTAACAGCAAAAAAAAAAAATGTTCAATATCCAGGATTATAATTGCTTAGACATCGAGAATCTGTTTCTTAAGAAAATGGTGGTTTTATAATTAGCCTGGAAGAAACATAAAGATCAGTAAATAGAACCCATGAATCACAATTACCACAGTTAGACACATACAATGTAAACATACATACTTAGTGCAGTAATGAATCTTGGAATGACCAAATTAGCTAAAACTGGACATTACATTCATTAAATCTATTAAAGGTAGATCATGAAGTTTTTAGAATAATTATACATAATTTTGTCAACAAAAGTGATGCGTTCAAATGGATATAGAGATTATCGTACAATCAATTATACATGCTCCTTTTTAATATGCCGTATGGTCTATGTTCAGGCAAATAACGCCCAAATATTCGCTGTTTTAGCAATTGTGTGTGAAATGATTAACTGACAAGAATAGTCTCATAGATGAACGAATTAGTAAACAAAGGAACAAATTAGTCAATAAAGCTAATTTATGATCATAAAATATATGTTGTACACGCATTGTGTTGTACTGATCTCCCACACAATCCGGTGGGAACATGGACAGAAAGGCAGGGGATTAAGTGCCCGCTATGAGTAGCGGAAGTCCACTATGACTGGTAGATTTTCCACCAATTCTACTAGAACTTCATTCAGTCTAGTAGAAATCCATCATGGATTTAATTGTAGCTGTAGTGGGTTTAATGGCACCCCTAACAGATTCTATTGTATTTTCTCCGAAAGTCAACTCACTAAACAAACATAGTGGTAGAAACCACCATGGCAGATATTAATTTCATACTTTACCTGTGCAAACTCTACGGAGCTAGCATTTCTTATTATATTTATCAGTGGCCTAGCATGGGGAGAAATAAAGACGAACTTGCAAAGAGTAGACACAATGAGATTCTCAATGTCATCGATATATTCCTAACATGCCTATTGTGTAGCTTGCATCACCAAAAATTGCTATCCACCGTTGACATTTCATACTATTATGCATCAAGCGGTAACTTAGATGTTCATTCTCAATCTATTATCTTTCATAAATGTGTTTTGTCTGGTTAACAATGTCAGGGGCCATTTATGTCATGAACAAAGTGATTTCAATGAAGACTATCAAGTTATTTCTGTCCTCACATTTTACATGAACTTTACATAAATCACCGGGCACTGGCATAATGAGTGCACTACGCTAAAGTCAGCCGCTTTGCCTGTTACTGTAGCTACCTGCATTCAGTCGACTTCAGTCAGTCAAAACAGTTAAAGCATGCACAAGCTCCTGTTTAATGTCGCGCTTCAAAGTTTCAAGATGTACATTAACTATTTAAAGAAAATATAACAAATCCACACACCGTTTAAACAAAAGAGATCTTACAAGTATTTTAATATAAAAAAGTAGAACTGAGAAGCACGTTTTTGATGTTATGTTGTCATATTACCTAGTAAAACGGGTTTCTGGCGTTCAATAAAAAACTTACTATCACTGCCGGATGGGGAGTGTCCAGGGTTTCCAGACACACCCATCCCCGAAACAAAAGAGAAGTACAGTCACCTATCAATTGAAATTTCACCATCGCTTCAGTTTTTTTGAGCACGTTTGTAGGGTCTTATGAACACTCTGAGTAAATAGATACATATACTTTTTTAGTGGTGCCTTTTTGCGAAAAGTCAGGACCCTTTTGAAATTTTGCCTCCCCCATCCTGAACACTGGGCCTGGTACTGCCCTGAATATAATGATTATTTTTCCCAATAGAAACTAGCCTTTCAATGTAAATTAAAAAAGGGCTAACGGCCTTGACGAACGCCTAAGCTATGCAGTAAGCAAATACTTTCATCAGTCGACTCAGAAAAAGCCTTATTATTCTCAGTGTATGATAAATTGTCTTGGGTGCAAATATTTCATGTTGATTGTGTAAAAACGAATTTTGAACTTACATTATAGATGGAGAAACGCAATATGGATCAGTTGTGATATTTTGGCGTATTAGAGTCCTTTTCTTATTTCTTTATTATCTATTGTCGAATCAGGTCACCATCTACATGTATGAACTTAAATCTAAAAATGTAATAGATTGAAAGACGAATGAATAATCATTAGCACACTAATCAAACTGTATACAATAACAATATTAGCGGCTACCTTAGAATACATATAAACATGTTCAAGGTAAACAGAAAATGATAGGATTCAAAACCTTTGAAACCAAAACCTCTTCCATCTCTGGTTAGCAGTACATGTATTTACCAAAGTTCTAGCAGGGATATCTGCTTACAACCGCGAAAAAAAGAAGTAACACTTAAGTAGCAATCTGTGCAATTAGAAATAGATTTGTATAGCCTTGGAAGAAATGGGGCAGTCCACTATAGATATATATAATCTGTTCAAGCTATGCCTAATATCGTAGACGGGTGTGGGGTGGGAAGAAGTATGATGTAGAAATAGACATGCCACTTAGATATAACAAATAGACGCACACAATTGGGGGTTAATTTTAATTGTACATAAAAACAATGTCATCTACCGTATATGCCCATTTCACAATAAAATTTGCATAATAGTAGGCATTTCTGCTGAATTGCAAAATATAATGATATGATGGATGTCTGGATAAATTAACTACTGCTTCTGCAACATCGGGAAAATGTTCGTTTCTTCAAATAAGAACATAGTAACCGGCACCAACCTTTTCACCTTCGTTGAGTATTGGTTTTGATTGTACTAGTGCAATAATTGTTCATATGACACGCAATTTGGTTATGTTGTGGTATTTTCACACATTTTTTAAAATTTTTATTTTCGTATTATCTATTGTCAGATCTCTTCATAATCGTCATGTACAAACTTAATGCTTAAGACATTTGATAGACGGAATTAGTGAGCATTTCTGCAATAACTTTAGTGAAGTCCCTGGAATTAATAGGATCGGTTCATGAGAAACCGGAAATATTACGGATTTACGACTTTTGAAGCCAAGACCTCTTCCATCTCCAGTACATAGTGAACTAAGTTTTACAAGGGGTACCTGTTCAAAGAAGTGAAAAATAATAAGCTACATTAACAGCAATATGTGCAATTAGTGATACAATTTATAACCTTGGCAAACATGTGGTTTAGCCATTTCGGGTGATTTACAAGGCGTCATTGATAGATATTTGTTCCGCGTACAAGCTAAACGAGGGGAAAAAGATGTATGAACAGGAAGAAATTCCAATTTGAGAAAGCTTTCAAAAAACCAAAGGTACAAAACTGAAGGATATTTGTTGTACTGCACAATACAATCGTATCTATCTTAGATACCCATTTCACAACTAAGTTTCCATAATAGTAGCCATTTCTGTTGAGTTTCAAAAGATGATATTGCGATGTACGGATGTGCATTGGAGAACTGACTGAAACTGCAGTACTTGTCATATAGATTGAAAGAATGTAGAGTAACAAATGTTTATCTGTATTAACTGAAAACAACAGTTTATCTCCTAATGTAAATGTTTAAGTTATCTCACTTCTTTATCACCTTTTTCAGTAAATTTAGTAAAATTTCATGTTCACTTATCAGATGACCCATCCAGCAATTATATGTATATTTATTAAGCTGTTGGTTACATAATGCGGCATCATATGACTCGTAAAAAAAATAAACAGTTGGTTAATGGTACAAATAAAGAGGTGTCTAGTTCCTGAGATATGTTTTGCAAGACCTGCATATTTGGGTGGCAGGACCAAACAGGCTGGCCTAGGAGTAGTTCCATATTGGAAATCGTTGTGTATCTTAAAAGTGACTGGCAGAATGAAACTAGCTAATACTTACTTGTGATTTATTTTTCCTTTCTTGCTTCAAAGCAGAATATCTCTCTCATTAAACTCAATATACATAAAGTTTGTATATTTCGTGAAGACCCAAACTTTTTTTCAGCACTCCTGGCTCGGCAATCTTTGATCTCTTGCAATACACGTTTACGTTTTAGTGGGCGTTTCTTGTGTCTTTGAATATTAAACGGCATTGTGTACAACATAAAAAGAGCAACCAGCACTATGTACTGCAGCTAAACCAACATGGAGGTTTCACGAGATGTAATGGATATCCACGGTTACATGATTATATTGTTGTGACTTCTAACTGGAGCAATAAAACTTAATCCGTCCGCTAGAAGCCACCACTTGGGCAATCCACAACCACCACGATGGCATGTCCATGACGAACACATGGTGAAAAGGATTAAGGTCCATCGTTGGAACTGGATTTTCCGGAAAACTCGATGCGCGTAATGAATGTACAACCTAAATGTCTTGGAGACATAATCACGTACCTAAAACAGTGCCTCTCTCTTAAAGACAAACACTCATTGAAGAATGCGAGAAAACAGTTTTTCAATTTGCCAAAACAAGGAATGTGATTCTACAAACACACTCAATAGCAATAGCCACGTTGTTTGTCAGCTTTACTGCAATATATATGATTGTTTTTTAATCTTGATTGATGTAATTAGAACTTAGTAAATGAGCACTGCATTAACTTTAGAAATCGAGGAATGCAGTTTCACAAAGATGAAAGTGATAATCAAGTTCCATATCTGTTGTTGTCCAAACGAACTCAAGTCATGTTCTTCCCTATTCATAATATGACATCATCATATAATTACCGTCACCGAGAGAGATAGATAGACTTTGTCAAAACAAGATAAAAAGTTTTAATTTCTGTGACATCTGTCGTGTATTTAACGACCGAAGATTTACAATTAAGTTGTAAAGCGCAAATCAAAAATGCAGTTTTGTTACGGAATGATAACAATTCAGACGAAGAATGTATGTTTGTGACTAAATTATTGATTGCCTTTGTAGCTAGGAAAAGGATAGGAGCTGTAAATGTACCCTGCATATCTCTATATTGTTTAAGATAATAAGAGCATTAGAGCAGAATACAGAAAAACGTGTGCCATTAAATGTATGCAAGCAGTAAGCTCTTGTACAGGATGATATCCTAAACACACTGTTAAAAGCAAATATCCAAAGTCAAAAGATAAACAGATGGGGATAAAATGCGCATGCTTTGATATGATAACCAGCACACGCACTTACAACCTGGCACACAACTTTACAAACCAAATATAAAATGCCATGTCTGGTATTTTTTTCTTTCCGAATTGGAATGTCTGTAGGCATGGTTAAAATGATGGTATAACTGTTAGATTGTCAAAGGTAGAAGGTTTGTATATTCGCGATGCATTAACATGTTTATTACATATTCTAGAATTCAGGTGAAACAGAATTTGTATGTCTAATCAGAAACAAGGACATATTGTTTTTCTGGGTTCTGCAACATATTGTCAGGTGTTACGGAAAAAAGCTATGAACTTACATGATACTAAAGGAAAGTCAAGGAGAGGATTTTCCTCTTTTCACCTTCTATGGATGCGAACAAAATAACGCGCGATTGCAGGAAAAGGACATTCTTGCAACAGCATAGAAAGAGTAGCTCACCATTGGTCTCATTGTAAAGTTTTTAGTGTTCCAGAGACAAACCTTTAGCACAAGTGTTGAATGAACAATTTATTTCACCATGGTCAAATGTTATCCATAACGATGTCACGCTTTTGCCACTGGACGTCAGAATGTAGTAAAACCATTGGCCATTGGTCACTAGGATATTTTATTCGAAATCCTCCACTGGTCATTACAATGTTGCTACAAAACACCAGGATGTCGGTCTTCATACTATGTTTATGATGATGCAAATGTCACATACGTAATCGTCGTAAAAATTGATTTCTGCTGTTTGCTAAGAAATTCTTTTCCTAAGATCGGATTATTTAAACCTTTGGTTGATATTCGTCCACGGAATGCAACCGTACGTTCAAGCATAGTTGCATAGGAGGTCTTATAACATGTCCTCAGTTTTGTAATAGCTCGTTATTTTGTTTCTTCAACACATTCAGCCCTCGTGTATTATTAAATGGCTAAAATGATCATTATATGTAGTATGAAACTGCTCATTGTATTTTGCGTAAATCGATACAAATTATCTGTATGTCAAGATGAATTCTGCATGCACGTTCTAACTTGTTCATAATATTATTTGTCTGAACACATTTCAAGTAGTTATCTTTTGGGATAACACGTTTCCCTTGAGTTCTGTTGACATCCATAAAATTCGCACACTATTTGTGCGTCTTCCAAATCAGAACCTTCCATCGACTGAGGTCCAGTAGTATTTTTCCAACTTTTATCTGACTGTCCTGTGCCTCGAACAAGTTATGTAACCACCTGAAAGCCATTTCGTTAATACTTATGACTCAATGAATGATGGTTTTGGGATGTAACAATAGCATGCGTGTTCTCGTCAATTCCATTATTTTGGTATACCAGGTACAATCTTGGGCAACAGTGGACGCTTCCGTCATCTGTCCGATGCCACTTTGTTGAAGAAACGACTGTTGAAATGGTTCGCAGTAACATCGTTGAATGTTCACAACATACCGCTTATAATGGATCATTTCTTGCTGTAAACCAAAAGTGTCAGTAGAGTGAGTCTGGTACCATTTATAGAATACTTCTCGTTGCTCCGCTCAAATGTTGTTTGCGTCATTCTATTGTGCATCGGGGAAATGTTTCAGCTCTACGTTTTGATATCGCTTGTGTTTAAAGTGATGACAATATCATTGAACCACTTCAGGTATTGTAAAAGCATTAGTCGTTTGACTGAAGGATGATATGTTACAATCGTGTATTAGCACAACTCATGTTTTCATGTAAATGACCTTTGTTACCCTTTATGGTCACTTGTGATTTTTCTGCACCATTTGATGCCTAAAGACAAACGAACACAAATATTCTAAACTATCACTGTTAAGTATCTGTGACAGTTGTCATAAACATTTGAATGATGTTTTTATAAGGCCCAAGACATAATAGGGAAAATCGAGAAGAATGTTCCACAGAATTTCCTTATCCTCGTGTCTGCCTGGAAAGTATTACTCTGACATCATTGGGTTTCCTGAATATATTCACTGCCATCATCATGTGTTACAAAGGGCATGCTTGTGAATGTCATTGTCTCGTGAACAGTACTCCTAGATACCCGGTTTTATTTTCTTGTCTTGGATGTCAAACAATTCACCAGGTTCGATGACTCATGACCGAATAAAATAATGACGATTGAGGTCGATCAGATATGACAACTAAGACTTCGTTTTATTCCTTGGCAAATTAGCACTGCTCTCGGAAAAATATGAAGAGTCTGTTAACATAGCCGACTGAAGTTGAGTAATTCCCAGGCGCATTTCGTTTGGTTGAACAGCTAATGCACATCCTTGACTTACAATTTGGCGTCTGAGTGTGAAAAGGCATATTAAAAACTGCTGCAAGTGGGAATCAATATATGTAGTGTTGATCCTCCAGCGCTGCTTAAAACTAAGATAGCAATCGATCTTGTTAACGTGATCGACGAATTGATATCAAATCCTCTTCTGTATCTACCTTGTGATATGAATTACTATCGTATATACCATCCAATAAACCCAAATGCTTAGGCTAGGCCACGTGAATAAATATGTTCAACGCAAAATGAGTAGTAAGATCAGTCACGATGGGTTAATTGCGAAACAGTCGCAATAGACGGTGTATATAAAGAGACCTGAGCAATCAGATTCATTCCTATTTTGGAGTCATTCTCACTTTTTGTATTCCTGTTGTAAGTCTACATAAGTGTGTTATATTGTACTTAAATAGTTTTCGAGAGGAAGAACATTTGTTTGGACTGTTCAGTGGAAATATAAAGTGGTCACTATTTTGACTATACTATTATTTTGGAACTGTTGGAACTAACGGGAAGTAATCCTGGACAACACCATCATGATAGGGTCAAGGTTCTTGGAAAACTAGCACATTTCCGGATTTGAAATTTTTAAGGAAATTTTCATTCATTTAGCACTTGTGTAGACCTTAACAAGGATTACCTTTGATTCACTTGATAATACTGTAAGTATCTCTCACATTTTTCATGTATAACTTTCATAATTAAATTGTTATTAAGATTTGTTTCACAAATTTGTAGGTTTTACTTGTCTCTGTTACTTAGTTTGTGATCATTGAGTCGTAACAATACATACATACCATTACGCATATATGATCTTGAATCAATACAAATTTATTTGCTAAGAATACAAAGTGCAAATTTAAAGCTACCAGAATTGTGAAACAAGTCCCACATAATCCCATACGTTCTCTCCCAAATCCAAAATTACAGTAGGTTCCGAATGCATTCCAATAATCTGAAGTTTCTTGAGGTACAAAGAATATTGACAATCTTGTACCACATTGATATAACCCAGAATCTCCTTGAAGTAGTTATGAATAATCTCAAATTAGTGTTTCAGTCTAAAATCGTTAATGAGCAATTGGTCGTTATCATGACTAATTTAAAGAAACTATATATGAATTAAACTGTAAGTGATTACAAAGACTGATAATACAACATGAATGAATAATTGTTTACTAAAACCTATATGTACGAATTTCACTTGAGATTAGTCACAATAGAATTTCATACGGAAAAGTCCATGTCTTAAACTCAAATCCAATTAAACGTCTGACTCATTTCTTAGACTCTTGACACATATCAGGTAGGCAATGTACTCAAATACCGACACAAACTAAGCAAACATTATAGATATACATAACAATACATACATACATACATACATACATACATACATACATACATACATACATACATACATACATACATACATGAACCTACATCTTGAACATGATTATATAAATAAGTTTTGTTCATTACAAGAAACACTATTATATGATCAAAACTTACTTTTCTTTCTTTTGTTCTTAAGCTCTGCTAACTGCTCGTATTTAATTAGTTAATTCGATCTTAAAGTTGTTCGCAACGTATTTGTATTTTGTCTTATAGACCTTTGCTCATAGACATTCTATCCTGACAATAGTTTCATCTCAATCGACCGAGCTGCAGCAGTGATACAAGTATAACTGCGCTATAAGGAATATGTTAATATCTTAACCTTCAATTATATTACCTTTGTAAATAGTCTCTTGCAACGTCCCTAAGCAGTCACTCAGTATATTCAAATGATAAAAACATGGTGGAAATATTTGTATGCAAATTAAACTATATCTTTCGAGTTCCACTTTATTCTGAAAAAAAAAAAAATATAATTGTTGATAATAATTCCATGTTTTAACACTTATCATGTCTTAGAAATAATTGATGCAAATGGTAGACTCATATTCCTGACTACTACTACTACTACTACTACTACTACTACTACTAAAACAACAACAACTACTACTATTACTACTGCTACATCTACTACTACTACTATCACTACTGCTACTACTACTACTACTAATAATAATAATAATAATGATAATAATAACAATTGCTTGATATTTATTTTGTTTTCATCAAGAAATGAAAAACCATGTGGTTTGTGTGCGCTCCTTGTCGATCTGTTCTTATCAGTAAAAACTGTTGACAAGGTCAAGAATGAAACTATCATGAAAGTGGAACGTTTGCATGCAGTGTCATATATACATTCAAATGTTATGCTAGTGATGCATATAATCGTTATATCTGTGAGTTACATCATTCCTAATTTAGTTCATAATTACTCTTAAATAGAATGAATTTCTGAAATATTACCGACATGGGAATATCCTGCTCCGTGGATCTCATCAAACCCAGCACCAAAAATAGAACTGACATCACAGATGATAGTTGATTATAAGACTTTATTCAAGTATACAATACTAATGAGCTCCATAAGTGATCACGTGAAAAAGTTGATTTTGAAAAAAAGAACTATATATATGCTATGATGATGTTTGACTTTTCCATTATGGATGCATGTAGGTAGCAATAACAACAACTCATGCTGCCATTCATAAACATGTTTGCACATTTATTTCTTGCAAACATGTTGTTGACAAATATTAAGCAAATACCGTAAGCATCGGACAACATATTTCTTATGTTCTTTTCAGCATTTAGGCCATAATGTAAACTTTTCGTTCAGTGTCAGTAGGTTATTTGTCTTGCTAAAATTTCCACAGTGTGATTTCATCCCCTAAATGCAATTTAAATTCCCTTATCTACCACACAACATAAACAGTGATATCAAAATCGCATAGACCCCATAACCCAATCGTGATGTAATATCCCTCTATTAGAGTCTTCATCGAGGAAGCTTTTAGATTTTCTTGTGCACACTTACAAACTACTTTTGAACACCATTTTCCAAGTTTTGTATTTGTATTTCTTTCTCAAGTTGGAATACCCCACAGGTAACAAATGAAAACATTGGTTTTACACAGGAAATACTTAACCCCACCAAAACCCAAATTAAATAATTTGTATTGCCAACAGAAGCCAGCATTGAATAGTACTGAAAGGGTCACTGAGTATACTAGCAATTACGTATGAACCATGATTTGATATTATCTCGTGTGGGGTTCCTTGACAATTCATTTTGACCAGCATACAGCTCGTTATTGTTAAATTTTAGTCTGCATTTTGACCGTAACTAGATATTTTAGTATGTCTGTCTTTTTAATTCGTAACCGTTTACCTTATTTTGTTGCCCTACATGTTTTATAGCAAAATAAATGCCATTGAGTAAGATAATTTTAGTCTTATTTTTATGAAGGTGGGACATGAAAGTATTGACTAAGAGAAACATTTATCGAAGTGTTTCTCAATCAATTAATCAGCCAATGGCTCTCTAGCTCTCTCTTGAGGGTGTGATTGCATTTGTGTTTATGCGTGAAAATAAAACATTCAATTATATTTATAAATCCACGTGTGGCTCTATGATTATTAATAATAAAATAACAAACATTGTTTGTATCTCCAATATGTTCATATGTAGAAACTAATCAATATGCATATACGATTGCATATTGAACTGTGTATAGAACGTATAGATCATATGACCTCTCTTTGGATATATGAGATGGTTGATTTGTGTATGTAAACAAAATTAATATACCAGACCCTTGGTATGTATAATGGGATTCTAAGCATAATTACCTGAGCTATTCCTACTTCTTTTGCATTTGCGACGTTATTGTGTATTTCGTCTATTCATATGTGCTTCATCGTATGCTCATTTTTGCATAATATTAATGACTGTGTTCCTTCGGGGTCGGAATGACTTTTTCTTCTTCAGCATATGTACACTTAAAGCCATTCGTCAGGATTCATCCCATTTTCCTGTAAATCCGTCATTTTCAATTCCTCTATCAGCTCAGTATCACCCTAAAGATGAATTACCATTCCTTCACCCATAATATATCCTAGTGCTAAATTCTATTTTTCCCATATTGCCCTCCATACTATTATACTATCAAAAGTCCTCATGAGACCATATATTTAAGGCTAACATTTACTTGTGATTCTAGATTTATAGGTTACTGAATTTTTATGGGAAAATATGAACGAGTTTTTCGGATGGCTATACTGCACGACCTTGGGAGTGCAGTGTATTCATCCGACAAAACGAGTTCATATTTTCCCATACAAATGCAGTAGCCGTTTCATTATATGCTCATTTTCTTATTCTACCTAAGGCTTAAATATATCAACAAAAAGACCCTACAAGAAACAAAGTAACTGAATGTATGCCGTATTCCAAACTAAATACACAAGCATAGATGCATCATTACACAACAACATTATTAATGCGTACGTAACTCCGCCCAGATAAATTTGAAGTTGGTCGCGCGCTAGACGTAAGTTTCGAAAGAAAATGGCGTTTGATCTCAATTAAAATTGAATTTGGAGTCATATTGTGAATGACTGCGCATTGCAACAACTTTTCCATTTGATCTGAAATGAATACGTTTTGGTTATTTTGTCGATTCGACGCAGTTTCGCGATTATGATCTGGATTTAGTAACTTACAGCGTCTGTGGCAATTCTACATCATACTGAAGCAGCGAGGCAGAAGTGTGTTGACATCGGCATGCGTGTTTCTGTTCTGTCATTGAATGATTCAAATGATAATGTGGGAAAAATATGAAGTCTTTCAATTGCAATTATCGAAAAGACGCTGTGGAATTTAAAGTTTATTTCATTTTTAGTGCAGTAAGGAGGATGTAATTGCACTTGGAATATACTCAATAGGCGAAATTACAGTACAATTTCGAAATGTGTAATCAACCTTGAGAACCCATGACATGGCTCATGTAATTCGGATTTGCAGAGCTAAGAAAGTACATTTTGAGGAAATTCAGGATGTAAAATTGTAAGTATATTTTTGCCATTTTTATTACCAGCTAAAGAAGACCAGTTTATGTCTTATAACTTGCATGTTATTGTAAGGACCCTGTCTGGCGTCTATATCTAGCCTAAATCTAAAACATTGTATCAAAATAGTTAACGCGGAATGTGCCAAAGCTGCTGATATGTGGCAGTCCATGAAACATCTGCTTTAGTTCATTCAGAAACAAATTGTTTATTTACAATAGAAAGTAGTTCCTTTATTCGCGTGCATTCAGTATGAATTCAGCGAGAGGGTGCAATATTGGGAAATATTGTACGATTTTGACAATGTAAAGTTAACGGAGAAAAAAAAATGAGCATATAATAATGTGTTATCTGTAATCTTATGTTCCCAGTTTCCAAATTGCTGTCCTAAACGCTAGTGTTATAATTTCCATTCCATATAAACCGTAAGCTTATTTCAGCGTGTCGGTCTCTACATCTATCCACGTCGCAAATATTAAAAAAATACAAAAAGCTAGCCAAATTTAGAATGAATAGTTGCTGGCTTTAATATAGGACGATTGAAATTTTTAATGAAACAATTTATTATTTCATATTGTTGTGAAAGGACCGAACTCCTCGCAGTTTATTCAAATCATGACTGTTCTTCAGAACATATCATTATACAGGAAATTAATTTAAATACACTGTTCCTCATATATAATAGAAAATATTAATTACTGTGTATATACTTATTTGAATATGTATAAGAGAATGGTTAATATATGAAGGAAAACTATGTTTTATGAGTAGATACAAGGACATATTTCATCAACAAAGTGTAAACATTGTATCGTAAATAGTGGCGTATAATATTCTTAAGTTAAAAACATCCTACTTGCATGAATTTGCTTCTCTATTATGTTAATGATATTAACGGCTGCATTACTACATCGAAGAATAGGTCCGAATATTCAGACTAATTTATCGACAGCGGCTTTTTATTATATTCAGGTGGATTTTTATTTGAGTGCACGGTTGTTAATATAATGCCTATTTAATGGTGCATGTTTATAGATTCATCGGGGTTTTAAACAAACATTAGTACATTTGGGTTTTGTGAATTAAGGCTATAATATCAGAACAAGGATTTTCTATCAGATGATTTACTATAATATTGTATGTTGCAGTTTTGAAAACAAGAACATAATTGGAACTCGTCCCCAAAGTATTAAATATTCCCAGAACAATACCGAATGAAAGGTCAGTTCACCAGACCTATATGATATGAACATTTCATGTAAGACGAACAAAACTTCATAAAATCGGAAAGTAGCGTATGTCCATCCCGGCAATGACAGTAGGCGTAAACAAGCAAGTACCATCATATTGAATTTATAACATACTAAATCATAATTAGTGTCGCTTCCTGTTAGTGTAGTCCACATAGACTGCCTACTCCAATTATAAAGGAAAAACGTGTAATTGAAGACAGTATGAGACATATAAATTCAAAGAAGTCAGTTAATACATTCTAACAAACATAGCTTGAAACAGGCAGCATACAAGATATTTAAGAACGAGTTTCTTTTTCCACTGATTGTGTGAAACCTGATGCTTTGGTTATGACTTCTAAATGGCTGTGGAGTTGCCATGTAAATACAAAAAAAAGCCTCTTTTACATTCCTAAATCTCCATACATGTATATTTACTCCTTTCTGAAAAAGCTGAAATTAATCCCAAACCACATGGTTGATATGTGCCCATCTGCCCCCCCCCACGCCCGAGGCTTATTGTGGGTCAGCCATGCGCCTTGGGTTTTCTAATCCGTATTGTCTCCCTGCTTCCACTGCAATAAGAAATACATTCACAGTGTGTGACCTTACTATTTCGTTGATTCGTGAAGAATACAGGTCATTTTCCCAATCAAAGACGTTAACTCAGATAGATCACCATGACAATCAATATTAACAATAGTGCTAGCCCTGACAAAGAAAGTCGATGCATCTCTTCAATGCGAAATACAATGGTTCGATCGTTGGGAAAGCACGCTGTCATTTCAATAGTGCCCATATCAGCTTATTCGTCGTAGACATTTTGCTGAAATCTCATGGCTTCCTTAGCAGTACCAGTAGGACCTAGATAGTCTTTGGGCCATTCATTACCTAATTTAAATAGCACGGGCGCTATGGCATTATCAAATGCCAAACATTGGCTTCGAGATCATGATTTTCAGGCACAGTCGCGGCAGCCTCTCACAACCTTGTGAACTCCACCATGATAATGTACAAAGTCGGGCATGGTCGAAGCATATCACTCAGCCCTATGCCTTGGAGCAGACATACATACACACATACATACATATATACATACATACATACATACATACATACATACATACATAGACTCAGTCCTACACCGTGGAACTGGAACTGGCCATGGGGCCGGAACAGGTTGCTCAACCCTCCGTCTAGGAGTTGGATCTGATCGTGCAGGTAGCTGAAGATCCCAGAAGCATATGGCGCTAACAGCGCACTTGTTTCTGCCTTAAAACACTAAGACTGTGCGATGTGATATATATATATATCCCATATTGCCTTAAATAAATGAGCCAACACACCTAGTGTATAAACTGCCCTTGGAACTACCAAAGAAGGGCCTTGTTTACTACTACTTCGTGCCAACTAGGGACTAGTACATCCCTGCGAGATTAATATACATAATGTATGAATGAGATGTACACATCCGTATGATGAAATTAAATTAACACTGGTACGTTATGTGTGCATGCTTTGTGTTTTGTCTCTGTGCGGTCGTATTCTTATCATTACCGTGACCAACATTTTTGGTCGGGACTAAACAGATCGACACTGCGACCCGATGTCAATTTTGCGGCTGCTTAATTCCTGACATAGTTTGCCCTTTCCCATCCATTGAATGTATAATAAGTAGCTTCGTATGCCTTGTAGCTTAAAAATGGCTTACAGTTTTGTGTTTGGTTGGTAACCAATGTCAATGCAATGGGGTGTATTTTTTCTTCTGCAATGTCTACATCCCTTGTGATATCGTTATCTCTATGACGCATCAACTAATCCACTAAAATAAACGTGTATGTACATATTGAAGTTATGATTAGATTTTTGCAACCATTCAATGATTTGCACAATTTTAACCCCCTTTAGAAAAAATGTTCTGGGGTGAAATATTATTAGAAGGATAGAAACAAGACGGTCGGAGGTACACTGTATGCCTTTATATAAAAATAATATTAAACAACGCGATTAGAATGCTGAGCCGTTTAAACTACTTTTGCAGCGCATGCGTGTGTCCATAGACAATACATCGCAACACGAATCATAACATGAGTATGCATTGTACATATAACAATTGAAAACTGAGTAAATAACAATATGTTCTACTCTTGTCTGTTCTGGAAAGGCAGCATGAAAAGTTATCTAATGTTTAACCTGAAGTGGCTTTAAGACTAAAGGAAAGTGATTTCATAGAATAAAGCTAAGTAGCAACAACATATTTCGCTGGCTTTAAAAATAACAATAAATCACTTTCAAACATCTTGGCATTTCATCTGTGTCTCGCTGTTGTGATTTTCTCTGACATAATTTGTTAGTGGATAAATCACTTACTTTACCTGACATAATATTTCTCATAGAACAATAAATCCCCCACCCACACACACACACATACACACGACAATTTGTATTTTCGCGATTGATTATAACTGCCACATCACTCAAACTTAGTAACTAATGTTATCTGCAAATCTGACGATAATGCAAAAGCGGCTGCCAGACTGACAGTAACCGCTTGAAACAATATTTTAATAACTTTGGAGCATGCGCATTTCATTATAGCGCCCCGTTTAAGAAATTCTTAGATTTGTTTGATTACTTTTTTGATTTTTGGAATTCAGTGCAATTGAAATATTCCTTAGCCCGAAATAATTAGCCAATTACTAGAAGCAAACGTCACGGAGTGAAGTGTTAGTGAGTTTCCATGATGCCATGGTTCACTTGTAATGAATTCAGGTCAAACCCCATGTGTGTCCCTGGCAAACCATATCCCCTGTTAAAATCTAGTGGTGTACATTGGTGGTGTGGCTGCAGTATCAGCGTTTATGGTAGGAAACCGGTAAATTTTACAAAGGAATAAACAAGAAGGGGCTTGACAAATACAGTTTATGTCGCCATGGTGGCATAAGTGATACAGTTGTACTGCGTAATGCGCCTTGAAACCATGGATTGACTGGCCTAAGGTGGAGTAATTAAAATAATTCCCTTTGTTAGGGGATAGTTGCTGACGGTACGGAAAGTTGGTGACGAAAAAGTATGCAGATGTGCGGTTGATAAATAATTGGAATGTTGGGAGATCTGTGGGCTTGCATTGATTAGAGCAAAATTTATGTATAGAATGGACACGTCGGGCTTTCTAATTTACAAATGAAGCTGCATAGAAGTCTTTGGAAATTTGGGGTAAACTTAAGACTTCTAGCGGGAATCGCGCGAGGGTTTGACACTGCTCGGTCAAGCAAATACACCTGGCTTGTAACAATATATCAGCGGAGATCAAATAAATACGAAATGATCGAGTTATACTAATTTGCAAACATGAATATATGGCGCGAGGGGAAATTCTATATTCCAAAGGGACACATTTGACTAAAGAGTAATAAATATTTTTTTTTTTTTTTTTCGGGGGGAGGGGGGTAATGAACATCTTGATGCGTCTTTGTATTAACTTACTACTACTACTACTACTACTACTACTACTACTACTACTACTACTACTACTAATAATAATAATAATAAAGACATGAATCTAGTCTTACCAGCAAAGACTTGCACTTCACAAAGAGTAATTATTGGACCCTCAGGCAGATCACTATGATTAAGGTGCACCCTTATTTCTTCCAACATCCTTGGCGGTGACATTCGTATCTCAATCACTCCAGCTTGGTATGGTTGGGGTGGTTGTATTCTCTCATACGACCCATTGGCATATACTCCAACAAGTGTGAATTCTTTTAGCCGCTCCCTATTCGCTGCAATAAGATATATTTGTTTATAGCGTCAAATGCAATCCTAGTTTTCGTAATAAATTAGTTCCTAATATCCATGGGACGACAACACCATTTGATTCCTTATGATTCAAGCCTCACTCAT